>OMKQ01046389.1:0-11601 GCA_900302335.1 Phycis phycis
GCGTACCCCACTCCCCCACTCCCCTGCCCCCAGGCCGCCATTTCCACACAGATTGGCTTAATTTCTCAACCAAACATGTGACACTTATGAGGGCTAATTATCATGCTTGCCTGTTTCATGCATGCATTTTTTTTATTTTAATTTAATTTAGAGGGAAGCCATCTTTTATTTTAATATAAAAAATAAAAATATGAATTTATTATGATTGATTATTATAAAAATATGTGAATCCAGGACTGAAATGCAAATTGATATCTTAGATTTTAGTATATTTCATTCTGCTTTTGTTTAGTTTTTTTGCCCTGCATCTCAGAAGGCAACAGTATGACACAAAGTTTAGAGATCAAGTTCAAGCATAGACTGAAAAAATAAAACTAATATTCAAATCATATTTTCTAAAAACTTAAGAAACATGTATTCGTAATTCATCGTCCAACATTGGTGAATCCAACAAAAGGCTACAGTATCCACAGCTAGCCGTGAGTATTTGGATGGTGATATTACCCTTGCTCATTCTTGCACAAATGCCCCTCCTTGAAGGAGAAACCTGAGAGGGCCAGAGAGGAGCCCCCGCACCTGGACGGCCTTGTCCTTTCATTTACAGTCATGGTGAGGACCAGGCACTGATGGACCTAAACACCTGCTATTGGGAAATATGTTCTCCATCAGTGAGCTTTAGCCTATTTCTGAACAGGAACACTGGGGGCCTATTGTTCTCCCCTGGCTCCGAGAGCCAAGGAATTTTTTTTTTTTCTGCACTCCTGACACACACATACAAAACAATGTGTTATTCATATTAAACTTGTATGCGTTATTCTTGCTTATCACAACCAAACTACAAAAAAAAACATTTGTCGGATGTCTTAAAAATTAACAAGATTAGGATATGGTAGCTTTTTAATCTGTATTCCGATAACACATTGACTGCTGTGCCAAAGTACTGTAGTAGCCTGTACATTGCAGTATATCAAAGTAGATAAGACTGAAAATTAGAATGATAAAAAATAAGCATTAAAGTACTCTTGAGTACAATACAAACACTATGTTATGTTCAATTTAAAGACACAATAACCTTATCTTTAATTTCAATATTTACAATAGATCCATCACCACATTATTAAGCCAAAAGCCCCAAAACACAATATGTATTGTTCGATACACAATATGTCCTCATTCATCTGTGGGGCTCAGCTCTCTCACACTGTCTCCATAGAGAGGCGAGCTCGCCTGCTCTGCACTGTGTCATCTGGGATTAAGAAGGAGCAGCACATCAGAGCGTAGCACCTGCACCGCTGATGCACTCCCTGGACACGGGACAGTCTGCTCTGTGATAGGACTACTGACCGTCACGTGGGACAGCATGCTCTGTTATAGGACTACTGACCGTCACGTGGGACAGCATGCTCTGTTATAGGACTACTGACCGTCACGTGGGACAGCATGCTCTGTTATAGGACTACTGACCGTCACGTGGGACAGCATGCTCTGTTATAGGACTACTGACCGTCACGTGGGACAGCATGCTCTGTTATAGGACTACTGACCGTCACGTGGGACAGCCCGCTCTGTTATAGGACTACTGACCGTCATGTGGGACAGCATGCTCTGTTATAGGACTACTGACCATCACATGGGACAGCCCGCTCTGTTATAGGACTACTGACCATCACATGGGACAGCCCGCTCTGTTATAGGACTACTGACCATCACATGGGACAGCCCGCTCTGTTATAGGACTACTGACCATCACATGGGACAGCCCGCTCTGTTATAGGACGACTGACCATCACGTGGGACAGCCCGCTCTGTTATAGGACTAGTATAACATCCAAGAACATGACAACCAACAAAGCTTCAACCATGGAAAGATTACAACGCTGAAAGGAAACCCTTTCAATACAAGTCTGATCAATACCGTGATCGTCCCTACAAATCAACAAACCTATCTCTAATAACTATTGTTTGGCTGCTTCCACCTCAATGGTTCTATCAACTCAGGAAAGTGTTGGTTGCCAAAAACAAACAATGAATGCAAAATGGATGTTGGGAATAGAGGAGTGTGTTGTCTAACAAGACACACGTGCAATGACAAGGCGATTCTTGGTCCTATGTTGATCACCCACCTGCACCCAGATTAGGTCAGATAATCACCTGAGCTGCCAAGCTGTCGGTCACACTTAACCAAAAAAAAAGAACACAGTGAACATTCTTTTCACTCAACTAATAATCCTGCCGGCTAAGTGTCTGACACTACAGTAACTCTTTATTGAAGGAGTGATTCTACAATATGTTACAAAGACAGAGCACTCAGCATTAGGCTACATTAGGCAGGTATAATAATAATGGGAAGAAGAAGAAGAAGAAGAAGAAGAAGAAGAAGAAGAAGAAGAAGAAGAAGAAGAAGAAGAAGAAGAAGAAGAAGAAGAAGAAGAAGAAGACGATGATGGATATGTTATAATGAAAGTGTGACTTTGTTGTTGTCGGTGGACCACTATCTAAACAAAAACATGAACAAAAGTGCAGAGTATGATATTTTCTCATTCAAATCTAGTAACAGGCCCCCTAGCATTATTTTACTTCAGAAAAAAATGGCGGATATTTTAGGTCAGTATGCACACTTCAAACATCCAATTACAGAAATAGCCAATGATTATATTAGCCATAGTATCTCATATATACAATCTGTTGCCAACTGAACCAAAAAAGAAGACCATAGTTTACATTTCGTTGTAAACTTCATGCTTGGTCATCACAATTCATCATAGTCTTTGGCGCCACTGTGTGGAGAACACAGAGATGATTTTTATTTTCTTATTTTGAACGTATTTCCTGCAGCCAAGCATGTGGTTGACATGACGATGGCGGCTTTGGTGTGATGACTATGCATGTTTGCAGCATATATTAAAAACCAACACAGAAACGAAAGAAAGACAAAGGGAGTGCAGAAATAATGCAGAAGAAGATAAGTGTGGATTTTCACCTAACAATATTAAAAGAGTGCATAGCCTACCGCTGAAGAATAGACCTATAAACAGAGAAGCGTGTTGTTGCTAAATGTATCTTTATTATTAAAATAACATAATATGCCATTAAGATGTAGAATCCATAATTGTTACTTGAGCTATAAGCATACCCGTGTTTCTTAATGGCATTTAAGTCGGGTTTTTTTTAGACTTATTGTTGGATTTGGGCATTCTTGGTAGCCTTTCGTGATTGAAATCACTGAAGATCGAACCTATTATTAATCTTTGAATGATAATTACAGAAACGCAAATGCTTTGCGAATAGAAAAGGTGCTAAAGGTAAAGGTATGCAGTCATTTAAGTGACAGATACGCTTTGAAACTTTATTTTTAACCCTTAAATTGTACATTTAAACGTAGAAATGATAACGGGGTTTTAATGTTCGTGGTATTGAAGAATCCGGATGTGTCAAAATGTCAAATTTGCTAAACCTACTCAATTTATGAATATTAAATGCTTATATTAATTATTCAGCGTTTCACTTGTAAGTATAAAGTGAAACTTGTCAAGTAGGCTATAGTACGACTTTATAAATATAGAGGCACCTATGTTGATAAGCATATTGTCTTTCGTTGAGATTAAACGGAACAGAGTATTTATGCATATGTATAATAGGGAAATGGAAATGCAGTATCAAGGGTTAAACAAGTCGAGAGCCACCCGTCACGTCATTCTATAACATAATGTCTTTGTGCAAAACACTGCCAAGAGCAAGGGAGGGGCTGCCGTAAAACACACAGATAAAATGAATGCTAAGACCCAAAAGAACACTTCCTGTTGATGAAAAAAAATTGCAGCAGCAACTATCTGACACATCTGGACTGGAGTGGGGGGGGAGGCCTGGCTGTAGTGAGACGAAATAGTGGGGGAATGGACAACATTTGATCTGCAAGACGGTAAGTTCCGACGGGTCCGCCATCGACTTGGGCTGTTTACCGCAGCGTTCGGGCTGAGTGGGCGTTTGGTTGTACCTTTTGTAAGTTTACGGATAAAACACTGGCTACATTCGCATGCTAGCTTACATTAGCAGTCACTCGCTAACAACGTAGCACTGAATGCTAGAGCTAGCGCCACGGCTAACGGACGAGGGCTACGGTACGCTAGCGTTAGCCAGCTTGACATATCTTATGGCAACTGTGATGTGTTTTTGTCCGCCTTCGATGTTATATCCGCGAAAAACAAAAATGATAACAAACAAATATATGGTTTTGTACGACTACATATAGGCCAGCTAACGAGTTCGGCGGCGGACATATCTTGGAATAAAAGTTGGGCCATTAGTCCGGAAAGCCTGCCTGGTGCTCGGCTGACTAGCCAGCTGCTCGCTCTGGCGCCCCAGTTGGAGTTCGGCCCTGCGAGATAACTCTGGAAATCCTGCCTGCAAAGTAACTGTAAATTGCAAAGGATAATATCGTCGCAGTGAGACCATACTTGAAGCAAACGTCTATAGAGATTATTCAAACAGGCTGGCAAGAGTGTTGGCTCACCATTATTGGTCGTTTTAAACTTTTAGCCCTCAAATATTTGCTAATCAGTATGCTGGCATATTATTAGTTCTAACGTGCTATAACATTGCATTATAAAGCAGTCGTTGTCAAGCCTGTCTAATGGAGCAAAACTTAATTTAGTAGATGTAGTGGATGAGTCCAGGTATTTTGACGTTCCGGTAAAGGTGAATTAAGTGCCATACATAACCAACCCTGGAAGACATCTTGCTGTCAACCGGGTTCTCATTACCATAATACTGTATAAACATTGTGGACTTCACAGTATTTGGGACAACATGGAGGATTGTGAGAGGTTACCTGCTGCACCTGCTATACGCCATCATCTACACTTGTCTTTGTGTTTAAACCCACCCATCAACAATTTTTTGAGTCGTTTCTTACATTTTCTCAGTAAGTACACATACTTACATACCAACTTTTTTTGTGGATCTTGCATATTGAAGGTTACTATTTGGAATCATAGGATATGCATACAGGTACAGACAGGAGCCAAACTAATTATGCTGTTTTGCATGTGTTGGCATTATGGCTAGCACCTGTTAAACTGCATTTTTATAGTCATGGTTCTCTTAAGGATGGGCTATAAAATATGTTTCCATTTGAGCCACCCACTGGTTTTTTTTTTTTTTTTGCTGCTGATTGAGCAATAGGTGGCCTATCTTGAAGGTATCTCAAATATAGGGGGTGGGTGGAGAGAGACAGGGCTACTTGAACCGGTTCCAGAAAGCAGGTTAGGGAAGTTCTAAACTTCAACCTGAATGAAGTGGTTGTGTCAGGATTTCCAGTTTTTGTTGTTAAACTCACATCTCTTGGGAAAGGGTTTGTTCAGTGGATGTCTTTCCAATCATGATCAATAACACCTTGATTGGGATTTATTATGGATTGCCATGAGAAGCAATGCACAATTTATTTTACTGCAGCCAAGCATGTGGTTGACATGACAATATGACTATAGGCTATTATTATATGATGACTACGCATGTATACAGTGTATATTTCAAACCAATACAGAAACTCAAGAAACGAAATGCATAGTTATTGCTGAAAAAGCCAACTATAATTACAAGTTGCTTGTATGAATGTGGTTAGGTTTCACCTGACCGTACTAAAAGAGTGCATACCATTTGGAAATGTAAAATGATAAGCTTGTTGTTGTATATTGTATATTTATTATTAAGATTATATTATTACGTTATTATTATATTATGTAAACCAAGGTAAATCCAACACCTGAATGCAACATTTGCAGTTGTTGCCATGCAGAGGACTCCAAATTCAAATACACTGTTTGAAAGATGATCCGCACAGTCCAAGATATAGTGTGCAGATTCAGGAAGCATGCGTCTATTGTAAACATACCAGTTGAAGATAAACACAACTATGAACATTCCATCATAAGATTGATTTACCATGGATGCATCGAATAACAGATCTTGGGAGGTTTTTTTTGTATGCTACTGGTTATGCATTGAACTATGCCTATAGGTAAGGAACATCCTGTGTATGTGGCAACCAAAACGTTGCCATGTTGGGCCAAAACCGTTTCTGTTGGCCACGAAACAGTTGTGATTGGCACAAATTATAGTTGTGGTGGTCCTTTTTGGCTAGCCCAATCAAGCTGCAAACAATATGAGCCTGTCCAATAACAATGGTGCCAGATTCACATCAAATTGTTAGTTTTTAGCTGTGATTTGTTGCCAACCATGGCAGTGTATGCTTTTTAGCCAGGGATAGAACCTTTCCTTGTTGCTCTCTACCTGCCAGCAGACTGGCTAGGTAATGGCAGTTATGTACTCTGTGCTGTGGCTGGAACAGATCATATGGTAGCAAAAACTACCACTCCACACTACCAACATTAAAACTAGCAGCAATCAGATGGCCATGTCTACTGGAACTATTTATTTCGTGTGAAATTAATTAAGGTTGCAATGTTTCAACTAACTTGTCTGTAGTCATTGCTGATTGTGATTTTAGTAATGTTAAAATCACATTGTATAACTGATATGTTGTACAATTAACACAATGACCAGCCTGTACCTCTCTTTGTTTCTTACTGTAAGCTTACGGTCTACACTTACGCCACCCACCCAGCTGAGCTACACTAGCTTGCGCCACACAGTTGCACAGCAAGTTAGTGCACTGAACTTAACCGTTTTGAGTTCTGAAAGGCTCCTGCCAATAACTGGGAGGGGCTCTCATACATTGCAACTTAAAATACAGTTGAGAATCAAACCGTAGGCCCATGAAGCTCGTACTATACAGCCGTAACACCACATCACACATGGTGGTCAGCTGAGGTAGTTATTGGCCCATGGACATATTACTGAATATTGCCTAAGGACAACGGTTCTGCCACATGTGCAGGGAAATATTTATTTACCCACAAATGTTCAACTGAAGTCTGCATTATAGTCAAGGGTGTTTGTGGAAATTGTGCTACAGTAACAACTCAGCTGACACTAAATACCTGAAATGTGAGGATTTGCATGTGGTCTTAGTGAAACGCAAGAAAAGGGATGGGAGTCAAGCCACAAAACCTTGAGTTCAACTTTGAATTTGTGTTTGGTGTTTTTTTACTCATTTTGTCAATTACAGTTTGTAGCAGCCCTACATAGACCATATTTTTTTATTTGAATGCCTCTACAATCCTTTGCTTATTAGGCAATTCTCGCTCAGTTCGCCCCATAAGCTGTTTTACAAAATGGGCAAAATGTTGCTGATGTTGAAGAAAGCATTTTTCCCCCTGCTGGCTTTCATTCCTCCCATATCACATTTTCATGTCTTTTTAGTGTTCCAAGTGGCATTTCTAAGCTGTTGACTATTCGTTGGTGTTGCATCCATTTTACAACCGAAGCCAAGCCATTGTAACGCTGTCACAGTCCTTCTAAGTCAAATGCTGCTCAAGGTTTTTAATGGCTGTACAACAACATGCCTTAGGTAGACGAGCTGGGTCAAGTAAATTAAGCCTATTGCTTGGTGTGAAAGTGGAGTTTTCATTAGATCCGCTGCATCGTGGTTGGCTTTCCCCACGTGAGCCATACATGTGACCCATAGAGGGTTCATCTCAACCACCGAGCACACATTCTCTGGCAACCTTTCAGCCGAGCTCAATTGAGTGCTGATGGTTTTGGCAAACTTCCCTGATATGTCCGACATGCTCTGCATCGTTGCTGCAAGTAAAAGCAGTTTGAAATCAAACAAGACTCCCCTGTTTGTGTCAGTTTTGCTGCCTCTCTCATGTGCCAGGACTAGATTTTGGTGTGCAGGTGTCTTGGCAGAAGACATTCACACTGTCAATTTGTTGACACGTGCTTGAACGCACAGAAGATAGTTTTTTTGCCAGTGTGAGAGGGAAGTCAACTGACGCAGGCTTAGTTTTGAGAAGGTTTAGTCTGATCATTTGTATTTACCTTGGTTAATATATAATCTCAATTGTTCATCTGATACATGATTTTGTTTGCCAGTTTTATATCCCATGTATGTTTAATTGCACTAACCTCCTTGGTGACCAAACTAATAACATTTGTGAAACTATAGTAATATGATGGTTCTGTCAAAAAGTACATTCATAAATACTTTTCTCAACAGTGATCATCAGACAAACATAATTGAAGCCCAATTCTGGTGCCTATTTCAGGACGTGACTAACAAACTTCTCCTCGCGCCTGAATCATGAACAAATATTACGATATTTCTTCTGTTACAAAAATCTGGTGTCAGGTTTTTTACTTTTTGGATGTATAGTCAGGGTAGTTTTTTTTGTAGAACAAGCTGAACAGAACCTAGTGAAGGAAAAGAGATTCAATATTTAGTGCAGGCCAATCTCTCGTCAAATATTTATTTATTTTAATATTTATTTATTTTTAGTGGATGGTGGTACAGGTAAAAGTCACTTTTGTAAGTCTCTTTGGATAAAAGCGTCTGCTAAGTGCCCCAAGTGTAAATGTAAATGTCAAAGTTTGTTCTGAACCATGTCGGCATGATGGAACATTGGGAACGATAAACAACTGTCTTTTGTTCTTGGCTCTCTCTGACTCGATGAAATAAACATTAGCAAATTATGTATATGGAAAGCTTAAATATTAATTGTGAAAGGTTCTGTTTTGGAAATTAAGCATTCACCCTGATTTACTGCACTATTGCTGTCATCCTCAGCTTGATTAGGAATAATTATCTGCAATACTGCCTTCTGTGTTACTCCCCTGAAACCACTGTATATTTTAAGGGGTGATCAAGTAGGCACCGCTTTCTTCTCATCTCATCTTAATTCTCTTAGATGTAAACGAGGACTCCTGAGACGTCATTAACATATCTTAAAAATAAAGATTTCGTTTGCCACTCATCGTTTTCCTTTTCTGCACCTTTCTTTGTCTTTCTAACAGGCTGCCGACACACTGGAGAGATACATCCAAGACATGGACGAGGGCAGCAACTACATAGAGTTTGACGTGCCTGAGTTCAGCAACACTGTCCTGAGCCAGCTCAATGAACTGCGGCTGCAAGGGAAGCTGTGTGACATCATCGTTCACATTCAGGGTCAGCCGTTTCGCGCTCACAAAGCGGTGCTGGCGGCGAGCTCGCCCTATTTCCGTGACCACTCGGCCCTCAGCACCATGAGTGGCCTCTCCATCTCGGTCATCAAAAGCCCTGAGGTGTTTGAGCAGCTCCTGGGCTTCTGTTATACTGGTCACATGTCCCTGCAGCTCAAGGATGTCATCAGCTTCCTCACCGCTGCCAGCTTCCTGCAGATGCAGGCCATTATTGACAAGTGCACCCAAATCCTGGAGACCATCCACTCCAAGATCAGCCTCCCAGTCGGCAGCCCAGAGAAGGACGGCTCCCAGAGCAGCCCCAACGGTGTCAACGATAGCAACCTCTTTGTGAACCCTACCCAGATCTCCCCCCCGTATTACTCCCGACCAAGCCAGGCAGGCCTTGTGGAGGCTCGCGGCGAGTTGTCAGTGAAAGGGCCAGCCAGGATAAGGCAGCAGCAAGAGGAAGGCCAGTCCGACCGAGGTAGCAGTGATGATGTGTCGGAGCAAGACGCCCCCATGGAAGGAGAAATGGAACAAGTGGAGCTGATTGGCAAGGACGGGCTAGTGACAGACGTCCATGTCAAGGTGGAGAAGACAGACAGGCCCTCTTACTCTGACAGCTCCTCTGCTGGTGATGATGGATACCACACAGAGATGGTGGATGGGGAGCAGGTTCTGGCCGTCAGCGTGGGCTCCTATGGGCCGGTCATCCAGTCCACTGCCTACTCTTACTCAGGGCTGTCCTCCCCTTGCTTTGTGAGCCTCAGCGGCTCCAGTCCCTCTCGCTCCATACTCAGTGGCTACAGAGGCGGGAGAGCGAGGGCCAAGCGTCCTCTGGCCATCCCCGCCGCGGTGCTGAGTCGCGTCAAACCTGGCGCAGAAGATGTTGAGCCGGCCCTGGGGTCTGCAAGTCTGGAGAATGACGTGCGAGAGCGTAGCCTGCGGAGCCAGTGGTACCCGTACAATGAGAGACTCATCTGCATTTACTGTGGAAAGACCTTCAACCAGAAAGGCAGCCTGGACCGCCACATGCGCCTGCACATGGGAATCACCCCGTTCGTGTGCAAGTTCTGTGGTAAAAAGTACACAAGGAAAGACCAGCTGGAGTACCACATACGTGGCCATACGGACAACAAACCGTTCCATTGCCAGATCTGTGGCAAATGCTTCCCATTTCAGGGCACCCTGAACCAGCACCTGAGGAAGAAGCACCTGGGGGCGTCCGAGGGAAGCAACCACGTGGACTCTCCGGAGGGGAGTTCTGTTCAGAAGGACCCAGAGGACAGCTCGGAGAGGATTGCCTTCGACGGCCAATACACAGAGGAGGCGCAGGCCAACGATGCGGAGGAGAGCGCCAAGTGCAGCCCAGAAGAAGCTCAAGCGTCCGGATGTGATTATTAGGCCACGCTTTTGGATAAGGAAGCTTTAAGAAATATTTCAATTTTAACCTAAACCTTTTTTGTTTCTCCTCAACCTCAACTTTGGTTCAATATTGCATAAAGGGATACTGTCCATTTTGTGAAAGTCGATTGTTGAATTCAAAGGAACAATGGGTGCTTTTTTGAAGTTTGATTATTTCAAAGGAAAGGGATTAACGATTTACAATTTTTAAGGAGGTCCCAATAATCAAGGCCCCCTTTTTTGTTTTCTTTTTTTAATCTTTCCATGTTTTTTAAAAACATAATTACAGAGTTATATAGGCATGTTGCAATAATTGATAATGTGAAAGCTCTGGTAAGATGCTTGTCATATCATCTTTTTACCTGACCTGTTTTTGCACATGTGGCCATAAGGCGGCCACTTACTCACAAGGAATGATTTTTCTGACAGTGCAACGCTTCGTGTGACATATCCGTTCAATACCTCATTTTACAACTACATATTCATGACAGTCTTTACGAAACTCCACCAGGTTCTACCTCATAGCCAAGAACCTACGAGGAACCGAAGTGTTCAAATTTTAAAATCTGTTTTGGTTCCATTTTGTGTTTTTTTTTTTTTTTTTTTTTTTTTTTTTTTTTTTTTGTCTGTTTGGTTTGTAATTGTTAGGTTGCTTGTTTTCCATTGCCAAAACCTGGACAGAGCATTTTCCTCAACACAAAGCCTTGATACTTAAAGTGAAATATTCCTTGCTGATTGTATGGCTTATGGACTAAGTCCTTTGTTCAAATGTTTTCACGGTCAGCCAGGTGGAATTGTCGACGAAGAAGGTGCTATGGTATGAATGCATACGAATTGTTAGCTAACTTGTGTATTTGTATTGGACAGATGCAAGGAATCCGGTTAAGAGACCTGCCCTCTAGACATTCAACACATGGTTTGTGCTGGCTCTCTGGCCACGTTCCGCAGTTTTGCAACATGTTTTCAGCATTCATATCACTACTGGAGCTCACATTCTGGTGACCAAGGTGTGGGGATTTTAAACGCTATTTGAGCTATCCTCATACAGTTCAGTCATTTGCAGTGTTCATTATTCTGATGGAAGTTCTATACCTAACTACTTCACTATTATGTGTATTGCTGTTCTTCGGGGGG
>OMKQ01046389.1:19610-30714 GCA_900302335.1 Phycis phycis
ACAGGCCACCCTCAATGAAGCTTTCCACAGCGGTGAGACGGCAGGAAGACGACACATGTGAGGAGAATGTGGTCTATTTATGGAGCCCCTGAGATGCTGCCGCCTGTCGCTGTGTGAAGTCTGTCCATGGGATTGGCAGTGGTTTGCAACTTATATTGGTTGATGATGTTTTAGTTAAATGTTTAGTTAGTGGTTTTAGTTAATAGTTTGCGATAATTTAGTTAAAATGTTTTGCTTAATTGTGTCGTATTCATTTGATAAACTATTTGGACTGGATCCTTTTTCGTCCCGTCCTTGTTATCATCACTTCAGTCAAATATAACCAAATGTTGGATGTTTGAGGGTAACTATTGTAGACATTGTTGTCTTGTCCTTAGAGAGGTCTCTTCAACAGTTCCATCCATCTCAGAGGAAAACCCCAGCTGTCAACCGGGACACTCCTGGAGATCAATGGCTTCCTCTATTCCTTCCAAAGCCTCTTTGTCTTTGGAGGAGGAAAAAAACGGATTTGTTGCATCTAACTACAGATTCTTGAAACAACCAGTTAATGTCATCCATCATACACCAGTGTATTCACTGACAAATGTTAGCAATGTTGCATGTGGTTTGATTACATACCAAGGTCACTACGTTTTGCTGTTGTTGATCATTTGTCTCTTTTTACAGCAGACCATCTGTCCTACATTAATCAACATGCATGCTTTGGAGAGAACTTGGACAAACTACTACTACTACTACTACTCTCCAATTACCAAATATCTGATCAGACAGCCAATCCCAGTGTCCTGTAAAACTAGTATCTGGTATATTTACATTTTGATAGAGAGCACCTATGTACCGTATGTCAATTTTATCCATGTTGTTTTTATCTGTTGTCTGATGTGGCGTCTGAGTTCTCTGGTTCTGGATCGTCTCTGTAAGCAAAGCAGTGAGCTTGGGAAACAATGTGACACAAGGAAGGATCGCACA
Source organism: Phycis phycis (assembly GCA_900302335.1). Lineage (NCBI taxonomy): Eukaryota > Metazoa > Chordata > Actinopteri > Gadiformes > Phycidae > Phycis > Phycis phycis. Next base: position 20,580 of record OMKQ01046389.1, read on the forward strand.
AAGAGATTCAAAGTTTATTCAGATACATAAAGCATATATATGTATGCTTGAATATGTACATATGGCTATACACGTATATACATAAAGCATGCAGTTTGTTCAAGGGAAGATTATGAACATTCAGCACTTCTTCCACTAGATGTGCACGGTGCACATCTAGCAAATTCATTCCTACCTCCTTAAGAAGCAGCGCACCTCCTTCGTCTCGCTATATAAGTTCCAGTTGCCTTCTGGAAAACCCATGGACCCAGTGGAACAAAGGGTGTTTCTGCTCTGAGCGGAAGGGGCTGCTTCATGGCTGACGTTTTACAAGGCCGTCAAATGTCATCTGCCATTTTGTTCCGCCATCCCCAAGCCTATTTTGTGGTCAGTGTGTGATAAATCACGTTCAGTCTCTGTCTCTATGTGATCCACGTGGACTAACACTTGACAGAGCAAAGAAATTAAGTGAGACTAATCACTCCTCTGGTAATTGTCTTTATGAGGACATCCTCCATGTAACCACAGCTTGAGCTGTTGGGCCTCTCAGGTCCTCATTCCTTGTTGTGGAATAATTTGTCAGCCAGCCAGCCAGTTACTCACTCAGTCATTTAGTTAGTGTTACCTTTGCCTGTGTCTGACAAACCTGTTTGGATTTAATTTTGACTATAGTTGCTTCTGAATAATAACAAAAGTAGTAGTCAATTTGTATACATTCTTCCTATCAGAATGTTATTAGAATATTAGATAATGGAGCATATCCAACCACCCAATCATTCATCTATCAAACCATCCACCCATTAATCTAGCCACCCATCCATTCATTCATCTATCCCGTTCCGCTACCACTCATTCATCCACCCATCTATCTATCCACTCATTCATCCACACATCTATCTATCCACTCATCCATCCACCCTTGTATCTATCCTTCAGTTGTCCACCCATTCATCCACACATCCATCCATTGATTTATCCATCCACCCATCCATCTAACCATCCATCCATTCATCCACTCATCCAGCCATCCAACCATTCTTCCACCAATCCTTCTATCCAACCATCCATGCATTCATCCATCTAACATCCATCCATCCATTCATACTCCCATCCATTCATTAATTCATATAGGAACATATGCCCCCATTCATTCACCCATCAATCCATCCACCCATCCATTCATCCATCAATAGAGGAACATAACCACCCATTCATTCACCTATCTATCTATTCATTCATACATCAATGTATCCACCAATTCATTCATCCATCCATCAATCTTTCCATCAACTCATCCAAGCATCTATTCCTTCATCCATACCCCATCCATGCATCCATCCATCTATTCATCCATTTATCCATTTATCCCACCATCCTTCCATCTATTTATCAATTCATCCATCCATCTATTCATCTATCCATGTGTCAAACCACTTTTTTACCACCTGATCAGAGTCACTGGGAGAGCCTGGTGACTCTGATCAGGTGGTTGAATTTAGTGCATCATCTAAATTAAGACATCCATCTTGATATAATTAAATATGAGGCATAATCATCTCCTTATTTGCTTTCCAACTGTGTAACAGACCTGAGAGTGAGAGTGAAGTTATTAACTATGTAACTTTGCAAGTGACTCTTAAAGGTCAGAGTGAAAACAGCTATAGAAATGTGACATTGAGTAATACACTACAAGCTATCTGTCTTTTGTGTAGTGTCTAACTTAAGCATAATGTACTGAAAGTGAGTCAATGTCAGTAAGATTATTAAGTGTTAAACATATCAACCTTTATTAGTTTAAACTTTCATAGAACTATTCGTACATACTACTTCTGCCCAGAACTGGAATATCCAGACAGGTTTGTGTACGAAAATGTCACTTTAGATTATAGACCAAAGCTGTACATGTTTTATTGCAACTTAATAGCGATACATGATAGATTTTGTTACATTATATTACAAGTATCTTTTTATGTACAGACACACTGTGTTGGATCAATCGACATCAACAAACCACTGAATTTTTACAGTAAATACAGTCCTTGGTTTAGACAGGCATAATAGCACCTGTCCAAGCAATTGAAGTTCAAAACATTTAATTGGAAGAACATCTTTTAAATGGTTTATCATCCAAAGGATATGATGTGTGTGATATTTCTGTATCTATTGATCACGCATGAACATTTAAAGCATGGACCTATATTTGGCAAATACTGGCATGGTTTTATGCCAAGTAAGGGACAATTTTAACACTTAATAAACAAGTCTGGCCATAATATAAACACCTGTATTAAAATCTGACAAAACTTTTGAATATTCCTATAAAATGCACACCTGAAGATTGTTTTTTAAAACAAAGTCACTGGATTGTGTTTCCTGTAGAAACCTCAACCCTATGTCATTGCATATTCAATGTCACATACATAGATACAATGAAGGATTTCTACTGTATAACCTCAGTATCTTTGGATTCTATGGCAAAAGAAAAATGTACCGCTTTCTGGTTTTCTCCCGAAAACACAGTTCAGGGGAAAACACCATCTATTACAAGCCAATAACAGATTATCATGTGACCGAAGACAGTGTCCTTCCAGCTAACTCTTCAGCCAGAAGTACTTATCTTATATTGAATCTAATGTTGGAGGTGTAACAGTTAAAAAGAAAATAAAGACAATAAAAGTGCAATTTTTTGGAGAGGTGGTATTGGGAAGCCGGACCAGAGTGGCATCAACAAGCAGGCCATCCTATTGCTTAATTATTGCACATTCTTATCGTTTTTTACCCTCTTTATTATCTGGCTTTATAATAGTTCCTCCTTATTCAAAACTGTAGATTTTTATTAGGGTCTGTATGAATTTAAAAAAAAGTGTTCTCTCTGCTCCCTAATGGAAGGTGTTGGGGTTGGGTCTGATCATCATCACTACTTTCTTCAGAGAATAAGCTCCCCCTCTGAACTCAGCCCAATAGACTCCATCTTGATAGCGACTGCGGTAGTGTCCACCTCGGTACCAAACGCCGTTCAGGTTAGAGTGAGCACAGGAGTTGTACCACCATCCTCCCTTCTGATAGTGAGCACAGTTACCTAAGCGATACAAAAGAAATTGATAGTATTATTGTTATATATATATATACATTCCTATCTAGCTTACTTGGTAGCGCATACTCTTTCAGGGTTAGGGGTTAGATTCCCTTTGGGGTCGCCACAGCCACTGCCCTCATCACATCATAAGGTGATTTGGGTGAGAGTGTCCAAATTGCATGCATTATAATTATATGTATTATAATTATTAACCTTATAGGCTTTTTGTTCAATTCACATCCACACAAACATCAAACATGTACATATTTAGCCCTCAAGTTGAACCCATACCTGTGTACACATCGTGGTCTCGGTCCAACGTGGTGAACTGCTTGCCATTGTGCCATGTGAGGGAGTCTCCGGCGTTTCCGTGGTAACGACCCACCCGTAACTTATAGAAGTCTGCTTCGGGCTCCAGTCTAAAGCTGGCATACTCGGCAAACACTTTCTTCCCGGACCAGTCCTCCAGTGTGACCAGTAGCTTGTAGTTGGCCTGGTTTGTCAGCCAGTAGATGTTCTCCAGACCCAGCCAGTACTCACCATCAATATTACCAAAGCCTTGCTGTGGAGAGTGAGACAAGGCAAGGCCATCAGGAAGCAGTGCAGACATCCCTTTGAATGATTAGTTTGTGAGACGTGTGAGTGATTGGTTTCGGCAATCTATAGGGAATGATTGAGGGTAGTTTGTTCCATTCTCCATGGATGATTATAGGTTTTGGTTTTTCCTCTGCTGTTGTTTATTATCAGGGAACATTAAAATAAATGGACCGTGACTCTAGTTTATAGCAAGCACTGGGCGCCCATTTTTCCACTATTATTAGTTAAAAGGTTACAGGGGGGTTCATGTGAGAACATCAGGCCTAGGATTAAGACAGAGCTATGTTACCATTATACCATAAGATGGTTTGTAAATATTACTCACAAAAATGCTTTCTAAGTTTAATATGTGACATCAGAAATGCTTTGCCTGCCAACTTAATTAATGAATTCACTGTTAGAAAATGCCCCATAAAAATGGGGCTCACTGGAAGCCGACCACTAACTACTACTAAAGCTCGCAAAACAGCCAACAAACTTGGCTGTTTTGACTGGACATTTTCTCAACAATGACCTACTTTTACAAAAGAGGCTGCTTTTTTGAGCACCAAGTTGAACTGAAAAATCACACTCTCCTTGTTTGGTGGGCAGGTTTATCATGAGAAAGAGTCTTCAAATTATAAACAAATTGACAGCGCTAGGTGACGTTGACATTTTGATCTGTATTTTCATGTTGTATGTGTTCATGGTTATGTTTTTACACAAACAAATATCATTAGGTTATGGGAAGCTTCACTAAATGGCTTGAGAGACTGCACATCCACATGTCTTCACTTAGTGAGGGACACTATGCAGGGTCCTGTGGATTAGGGAATTGTGCTGCCTTGCCTTGACTTTTAGCTCTATTATCTCACTTGGAGTTTCTACGTCTCATTTCTAAACACATTTAACAAAGATGGTGGCGGCTGATTGCTGGAATGAATGAGGTCAGATCAGCAAATTGCTGGGGCACTCTGCAAGTGTCACGTTTGATGCTCTCCAACCACAACAATCGTCAATTCATCCTCCCGAAGGTCTGGTTAGTCTCAACACACCCCTAAGCTAAGGCAACCTGTGTTCTTACTATGAGGTCTTTGATTGGGTGGTGTTCACAACAGTTCACAAACCTTGTACGTTTCCCAGTTCCGGAAGAAATTGACAGAGCCGTCCACCCTTCTCTGGATTACAGTCCAGCCCCCTGGGTCATGCCTCTGGTCACACCACACCTGCATGAGCCGGTTGGCGTTCTCTGGCTTCACCAGGTACATGCCGCTGGTACTGTGGCCATCCTCCAGAGCTTGCAAACAGTCCTTCCATGGGCCTGAATGAATGAGACAACTTATTTAGAAAGTGTTTTATTCTGCATATATTGAAGGATATCTCGCCTATTAGAAAAGGGTAGGAAAAGGGAGGAATCACCCATTTGGGGTTGATTTTTGGCTTTATGTGTTTTGGTCTTAGGGAATCCCATATTCCAGCAGGGGAGACTCTTATAATAGCAGCAGAGTTGATTTTGGCAGCCAGGCTCAAAAATGAAATAGGCTACTGGCTGTCCAGCCAAAAGTAACACAGTAGCATGTGGGCAAAGGAGATCCTGATCAGTCAACGGTGAAACAGTAGCAAGGCCTAAAGCCAACTTTTTTTTTATGGACCAAACCATAGATCTTTCAGTCAATATATCAGAACCACCTAAATAATAACAAATATTATGGGGAATAAACTAGTATAGCAAGTCAATAATGCATTCACACTTACTCAACCCCAATTGCAACAAGTTTGTATACTAGCAATGGTTAACCTAGCAATTGGAATGCTTGAAACTTGTTCTGGTGACTTTCTTACTGTATTAACAGCAATTAAATGTTTGACCTTCTTCTGACAAATGTACTTATTGTAAGACGCTTTGGCTAAAACCGTCTGCTAAATGCCCTAAATGTAAATGTAAATGTAAGTTTAATGTTTGAAAAATGGCAGGCAAGGCAGCTGTTTGCAATTGAGACACCTGTAGTCACACTACACTGCAAATGTGTTTTTGAATTTGCTAAACCAGTTGAGGAATAAAGTTCTTGCTGAATTCTGCAGATGCTTGGTTGAGATCACATGGCTTTTTGGTGCAACTCTTTCCATATGATTGGAACATTGCCTCAATGCCATTAAAGTTTCCAACTGTGTAGATATGGAAATATCACTATAATAGGACCACTGGCTCCGCATCTCCAACTGGCTGTGAAAGTGTTTAACTTCTCAAGATTTCTCACTTTTTTTGATTTCCCAACTGACTCTATCTTCAAAGTAGTCATATAACAATGGGAGCATATGAGACACTTAGGGGTCATAACAGATGTGGGTGGTTTGCATAGTCAAAAATGCTATTCTCACAAAAATCACCATTACAGTTACAGTTAGAGATACATAAAGGAAACAAATTGTCATATGAAGTATTTGAGTTTCTAGGGATCATATAAGATATTGTTCAGAGATGGATTCCACTATTCAGGGATCCCACACATCTAAAAGTGTTATTTTCAAGTCATGAAAAACATGGAAAATGTCCATGTTGATGAAATGTCCAGGAAAAAGTCTTGGAAAATTGTGAAGTTACACTACAAAACATAGTTCATGGTCATGGGCTATGTCCCATTGCCAAACTAAAAGTTTCACAATTCTCTGTGAAAGCTTGCAATGTGAAAAATGAAATATCCATCACTGAATGGTGTCTCCACTCCCCTCACCATACTTTCCTTTCCGTCTCTGTGTGGCCTTCTGTTTCACTTGCATGTGTGTGCATGTCATGTTTGTGGTGTGTCTTCTATCAGGAGGATAAAACACTGGTGGCAGACAGCCGAGGGACATCCTGACTTCTGACAGGCTATGCAGAAGGTGCAGTCATGTTTGGGCCCCCGCGGTCCAAGGCGATTTGATTCCGGGGTTTTCTTAACATTGACTGCTTGTACGTCAATGGTTATAATAAACCTCACTGAAGTTAGATCACCGTTTAATAATTAAAAAACAGAAACATTGTCTATGCTACTTATTCAATAGAGATTAGTGTGGCCACTACTGATGTATCACACAGTGAAATATGAACCTCTGTGAACATAGCAAGGTTATGGAAAATTTCCTGGAACATACCTGGAAATGTATAATCTCAAAATCGTGGGCACCCTGCTATTGGCCTGCCGTCTCCCCACAGGGGTGAGTGTCTTTGATTACGCATCACAATCCTAAGTGCTGCCCAGTCGTGTTCTGTTAAGCCCGATAATGTATCCTGCTTCGCTGGAACATTTGACTGATTCATCGTGTGGTGGAACTGGAAAAAATGACCTCACACAGAACATGTTTCTCTATCTGTTCGTGCTCTACTGCTCCCCCCCCCAACTTCCCGCCTACTCTGCCACCCCCTCTCCCTGTTTGTTCCTCCTGCAAACTTCTTTCATTCCGTACAATGAATCTCTTACTCATACTGTCCAAGGATTTATGTAACTTTAAGGGTGTAAATTGTGTGACTGTGAGCAGGAACCCACTTGCACCCATGCAAATATTCCCCACAAAGGCTACTGTTCACATGCAGGCCCAGGGCAAGTGGCGAGTGGTTGCACAAAATGTCAATGGAAAAAGCATGAAGTGGGCATGGTCACACCCTGATTGGTGTGGTCCAATCCTATTCTTTATAACTGAGGAGGATGTTGCTAAGAAAATGCACATGCTGAAAAGGCTATTCACAACAAAAAAGGACCGTTCACAGGGATTTAAAATCTTTATCATCTGCTAACATGTGTTTTAAAGATCAACTTGGCTTTGAGTTTAACAATCCGTTAGGGTACATGAGACACATTTACCCTCTTATTTAGCTGGGGGCATTTTGGTTTTTCAAATAAATTTGTTGATGTGCATCTCAAAGGCCCATAGAAAATAACCTCAATTTAGCTTTTTGTCTAGGAGTGTGTGAGGTATATTATATACATTTATGTAAGAGAATAGCACATTTTCCCTAATAATGTCAAAACTAGGGCCCACATTCTGCTACTGGCTCAAATTCTGACTCAAACCTTTGATAGTGACTGATGTATTCAGTAGGAATTAATAGAAAAATGACTGGACTCACTGTTTCCACATAACAATGGATTATCTTTGTAAGGAAAGAAAACTTTTATTTTTTTACATGAGACATTAGCAGACTCACCAGAGGGCTTGTCAGTGGTAGAGGGGCTGTGTGTCCCGCCGGGCATTGTTGGAAGTACAGGCGACTTCTGGTCACTCTGGATCTCGTTGGTGATCTGGTTATTGATCCGTGGTGGGACGGGGGGTTGGAAAGGCTTATTGAGTGGTGGGGCCGGTGGTGGGGGCTGTGCCCGAGGCTGGGGTTGAGGAACCGGCTGAGGTCGGGGGACGGCCCGGGGCACAGGGCGACTCTGGCAGTGTTCCTCCAGCAGGACAATGAGGGCTGACTGGTTTGTGGCTAAGGAGGCAAGGTGCTGGTACTTGTGCTCCAGGTCTTTGTACCGGCTAGTGAGCAGTTGCATCTCAGAGGTCTGATTCAGGATCTTGTTCTCCATCTGAGCCAACTCCAGGGCATTGTCTCTCTTCCTGATGATTTCGTGGAGCAGCTGCATGTACAGCTGGGTGACTCTGGAGTTCATGTTACGGCTCTCCTTTCTCAACAGTTTGACCTCGTTGACGATACCGCCGTCCACCTCCACCAGCTGCTGCAGGGTCTCGATCTGCCTCTTCTGCTTCTGAAGCTCCACGTTCAGAAGTTCCAGCTCCTGCTTGTTGACCCGGTTCTCCAGCAGGGCCTCGGGATCCTTGGAATTGACACAAATGGCCCCTGTTACCTTCTGCTGGGGCACGATGAATGTGTAAGAGCACTTGTCCTGCTGCGGGTCAGCAGGGGCACGCCGGCTCCTGCCTGCATACAGGAACTCCCTCTCTGGGCCGTCATCGCTGCTCTCAAACTCCTGGGCTTTGTGCTGTCCACCACTAGCATGTCCTGTGGTGGGACCATCATTGGGGGGGCTCCCCTGAATGTTCTCCACTCCACTGGCCAGTCCATACACGAGAAGGAGCCCCAGCAGCACCACCGAAGGGGGCTCCATGAGTTTGGGTCAAACTCACCAAAGCCTGAGGAAGATTTAAGAAGACGTTACAACATTGTAGCACAAAGAGGTAGATTGATGTCGGCAGTGATTTCCAATGTACTTGTTTTGCAGGCTCAGTTGATCTGTCGCAGTGTCTTAGTACAACAGTACGCAGCCGACATATTTTGCCAGAATTGTTTCGAACCTGGCGGAATCAAAACTTCTTCTCACTATTGTGGTTCAGGAGCCCCTTCAGAACTGACTGCATGTTGACTCAGGATGGGACAGGATAAGACAGGATCAATGGAGTCCCTTCACAACGATTTAGCCCAGAAGCAGGTCTTTCCCTTGGGACACCACGGTTTCAGCCTCGGTAACCTCACAGATGTAGGCAGGCACATTGCTCAGGGAGTTTTTGCTTTCATCCAGGCAAGCCCTATTTCTTACAACTCCCCACTCTGCTGGACTGTGGGCTGTTAAAGCACCCAGAAAATCTGATCAGTGCTGAAACAGAACCAGACACACGTTGTCCAATGCTCACACCAACAGATGCTGCATGTTAAAATGATGTAGTAAGTCCGGCACTTTGTTGCTAAGTAACTGAATATTTGTAATGTACACATTAGAAAACGTCATGTTTATAACCCATCTAGTTAGGTCATTAACAAAAACATATTTTCTTACTGTCCCCGTGTGGCCAAACTAGACCACTGGCCCACCTCTCTTGAACGGTATTCAAGAGAGGATGTTTGAAAGCTGCAAATCTTCCTTCACTCCTCCAAAGTCAAATATTTTCTTTATCTAGTGATGAGCTCAGCTCCCTTGTGGAAGTTTGTAGTGAGTCTTTTCCTTCACCATCGACGTGAGCCTGTTTAGCTCAGCCAGCAGTCTTGGCGCAGATTCCCCCTTTGGGTGACTGCCACTGTGAGGCCGTAACACATGAAAACACTCCTATCTGTGCTCTTCTGCAGGTCGGGGCATCTTTGCTTATGGAAAATTTGAGACACTAGCAAATGGTGCTATTCATAGTTCAGCTTTGGATATCGACTATGCAACATCACACCCAAGCGATGGCGCTGACCAAATGAGGTAAACAAGTTCATTTTGCGAGTTCAATGAATTACATAGACATACAGAGAGACAGACAAGAAGACAGCCAGCCAGACAGACAGACAGGATGGATGGCTAGACAGACAGAGACAGATATATACAATGGGTAGACAGACAGACAGACAGACAGACAGACAGACAGACAGACAGATAGATAGATAGATAGATAGATAGATAGATAGATAGATAGATAGATAGATAATGAGTCTATATGAATAGAGATGTTTGCAATGAGAGAGAGAGAGAGATAGAGAGAGAGACAGAGAGACAGAGAGAGAGAGAGAGAGAGTGAGAGAGAGGGGAAGAGAGAGCGAAG
>OMKQ01046393.1:0-11223 GCA_900302335.1 Phycis phycis
CTGCTGGCCTCACAGTCGTCCCCAGCCTGCAGCAGCTGTATCGTCTCCGGGCGGAAGCTTCCCTCAGAGGCTTTGTGCACAGAGAAGCACCAGCACAGAGACTCATTGATCCAGCCGTTTGGCTGCGCACGCACACACACACACACACACACACACACACACACACACACACACACACACACACACACACTTTGACCACAATGGATGCGTGTTTGGATTGGTGTGAGTATGTGTGCATTAGAGAGAGAGAAAGACAAAGTATGCAAGAGAGAGAGACCAGGGAATCCAGAGAGAGATAGTTAGAGGGGCTCAGAGAAAAGCTATGGGTTAAATGAATGACAGAATGACACAAAGAGAAAGAGGAAGACAGAGCGAGAGATGGTGAGTGACAGGCAGACAATAACCCACAGGATTATAATCTTAAAACCCAGGATTACCAGAGAGAGTAATGGATAAAGAGATAGAGAGATGGAGAGTGAGAGAAAGATGGTGTGCCTGGCTCACAGACCCCAGAGATGAACTTGGTATGGTTGGTATGAAGGTGAGGAGACACACTCTCTCACCTGCGCGCACAAGACCTCCTGCATGCTAGTGTTAAGAAAGTAGTCAAGAGAATTGCATTATATATTTGTGGAGTGAGATAGTGTGTAATACTAGAGAGACATTAACAAGTACACACAAAGACATTGAACATAAAACATTTAAAACCATACTGTTTTAGTAATGAAATCAGTAATAAAATCTATAACTCATCTCCTACTACTATATCGTCAGCACAAGATGGAACAATTAAAACCATGAATTAAATTGACTTCCCATATGTTGTTGGCCAGAGCTCAATACATATCATTATTACTCCATATCCACAGTGGTCAGGTCAGACTCTCGGACAGTTTTCCTGTCCGAGAGTCCAACCACAGATGAGCTGTAGCCCTCCCGAGCTTCTCAGAACAACAGAGCTCTGAGTTTGCAGTACGGTGACTAAGCCTGTGCTGGATTCCACCCTACAGTGACAGAAGTGCAAGAGGACTTACAACAATACTACAATGATACCTTTTGGTTCATAAAACGGCTCATAAAACCATCACTTTCTAATGATAAACAAAATGACACAACTATAAACCATATACTGCAGGCCTAGCCAGCAATAAAGTCAGATGGTAAAAAGTGGGGGAAGAGACTACCAAAGTGCATTTAAGGACAAAGGGAATTTCAGACTGAGTAGTTAATATTCAATAGATAATGTATTTAACTCATAAATCAATGAGGGGAAATATACACAAAACTTGCAGTTTGGCATTTAAATCAATTGTTGGAACTGAAGTTCCAATGGAGTCTTGATGTTCCTGGTTAAGAAACAGCAATAAGAAAAACTGTTATAAAAAACTGTTATAAAAACAATGACTGTGACTTAGGAGTGGAAACAATGGTGTCAAATTTTCTAACTAAACTGACAAAACTGGTTGAACGTATGTTCCTCCAAGTCCAAACTTTTTGTCAGGGAAATAGCCTGAAAACATGCAAATAAATTGAAACTGAAACTTTTTTTTTCTTGAGTGTAAACCACGGCACTCAACTCGGTTAAAATAGTCTGGAAAAAGCCGGTGACAAATAAACAAATGACCTGCCGTCATTCATCCACTGCAGCAGAATTTGCCTGCAGATTGACTGTTCTGGACCAAGTCACCGAAACACATTTCATCGTGGGTCACGACATTATACACACATCCACATCGCTCAGGCAGAACTGGAGTTTATTAAGATGATCTCTTATCTCAAAGGAACTGAATAATGATTCATGTATAACAACAACGTTGCAACAGAAATGTACAGAACTCAATTGGACCCGTTAACAATCAATTAAGAACCGACGTCTACATTTTCCATTCAGGAAAATGAATGAATCCTTGAGCATACGGAGGAGCCGGGTCGAGGTTGCAACACAGAACGGCACCACAATGCGCCACGTGGTGCGGTCCACTGAATCGGTGCCCAAATCCCAACACTGGCTCTTTTGTTGTTACTCCTCAGAATGTAGTCGGCAGACTCCACAACAACACCAACAATTTGAAGTGAACCCGGCATGGAGGCAACCAGGCGCTCAAACCAAACACAAAGTGAAGGTTCGATCTCCAATCCCCGTCAGACCAGCCAATCGTGAGCCTTCTCAACAGAACACAAGTGGGTGGCTAATTCTGAGTTGGAAAGACATCCATTTTCAACCTTTCAATTCCAGAATACATTTTGCCAGACAACTTAAGAGAACATTCTATCCTTTTAGAATTGGCAAAGGGGATCTGTTGCATTCATGTTGTTGCCAGTTTATTAGCCGACTGCTGCACAAGAGGATGGCTGGATTGCCTCAGAAGATATGTCACCATGGTTCCTGGACCAACGCTACAGCCTCCATCCTTTTACAAAACTAAACTCTAACAACTCTTAAACACCAAGCTTTCTCTGTCCTCTCTGCACAACAAACCCGTTGATGAAGAAGAATAACTAAAAACTAACCATGTTGTTGATTGTGAAAGATCAGACTACCTCTTTTTTGAATAAACTATGGAGAAGGATCAAGAGGAAAGATGGAAAGTAATTTGTCTTTCCGTATGATGAATCACCATTTTCCCCTCACTCGTTTTCAGATCTGGAAATAAAACGATTCCCCACTTCTTTTCATACTTCCATTCCCTTCCCGAGCCGAGGAACCGACCCCTAAATGGAAAATAAGAAGGGAAAACAAAAGGGGAACCCAGAGGGAGGTACCAAACGGACAGGTGGGGGAGAAGAAGCAGAGGGAGGTACCAACGGCCAGGCGGGGGAGACGAAGCAGAGGGAGAGGAGTGATCTGCCAGCGTGGGGCCAGACGATGGGCACACAGGAGCCGTTTGCTTTTCCACTGGGCTGTCAGCACAGGCCTTATGATGCCCGGGCCGGATGTACTCTAGGATGTTCTGAACACTGTCCAAACACTCAGGCTCACCGCAGACCCACAGACGTTCCCCAGCACTGATCAGAGGTGTTTGGAACACACAAGTCAATAGGAGGACAACTGATTCATGCAAGAACTGTGGTTCTTCTCTTCTAGTTTTCTGAATCGCTTCATAATTAAGAAAAACAAACAAACATTTGCCTTTGTTGTGTTTACATTATTGCAATCAGTTGGTTACGTTTGATCTAAAACGACATCTAAAATGAGCGGAATGGAGTAAACCCTGAACTTAGCACCCCTGTGGTCTGAATCCAGAAGCCATATTCACCAATCATCAACTTAGAATCAACTAAATGTGTGAATGGTTTTTAATACGCGTCTGTAATACTGCACTAATGTGATTCCATTTAATTCCGTTATCTCATGCATTTTGTAAAACCATATTAAAGGGGTAACATGAATCAAGTATAATCAAGTAATGTATTTATACATGATATTTTAATGACTGTGTTGAACACGTCCTAAGCTCTGTGAAAGAAGAGTGTGGGCCAAGAGGTTTTGAACAGGTGGTGGCGTTGACTTAAATCCAGCATGCATCTTAGCCCCGCCCACTTAGTTGGTTCTGTGGTTCCATCCCTGATTGAGCCCAGATGCATTTCTCCATTAAAAAAATGCTCCAAGTGCATTCATGTACTCTCTCACACACACACACACACACACACACACACACACACACACGCCATAATCTGCAAAAAAGGGCTGTAATATAATCCTTAGGGGGAACAATACAGCATCATGTACGTCCTCTAGAAGTGGTTGGTTCTGACACAGACAGGTCAAATCAAGTTCCTCTCCATGAAAGGTCTGGCGAGACGTGGTTAAACACAGTAACAAACAGACCGGGATCAAGCAAAATGTCATGAAAAGGTTTTATTTCTTGGTAGGAACTGTTTCCATGATGGTAGAATAGGATAACAATGTCAGCGTTATCAAACCGAAAACAAGACAGTTTCAAAAATGGTCAGAATAAGTCCTGTTCTGACAAACAAAGCTGTTACAACACCATACAACTGATCCATATGAACACATCATATAAGCAATTTAGCGTTACAGCAATTAACACAGCAGCCAAAAAAGATATTGGCTTCCTAAGAAAGCCAAATGTCACAGAAATGCCAATGGGTTTCACCTTGACAATGCATTTAGCAAGCAGTCCTGAATTCTTCACGTTTTAACAGCCACCTTTGAGGGATGATTCTCCCTTCTTCAACATGAGTGTTAGAAGCCATCAACTTCCTCTGGAAAAGGTACTCATTATTTATTTAGTGGGGCTCCAGTGTGGATGTATGGAGTTTAGTCAAGGAGCTGAGATTGAACGTGTAGGAAAGAGACGCTGCTGTCTGGTGGAGCTGAAAGAACCATGGCCTTTCTGAACAAAGGATAATGGCTTGCAAGCAATGATTCAACTGAATCATCGCTGCTTTTGGTCATTCCTTTAATGCTGTAATGCTTCCCTTTTCTCGCTCGAATTCAAAGCAACTTATTTTATGAGGCTTTAAATAGCATGGCGTACCACCGCTGTCCAGTTTGAAAAACCATTTAACTCGTCATATTTTTTTCATCAATAACTTAGCATCACCTTCCTGTGTAAAGTGTGTCCATTCAATTCCATAATCTCATGTACCATGAATTTAGGAGCAATATACAATACATGAGGTGAATTGATGCGTGATATTTTGATGTGTTTAAGACAGCGTGGACTGTGAAGGGTGCTCACTAAAGTCGGTGTTTATGTTGACTCCCTGGTGTTGAACCCCGCCCCCTTTAGTTGGTTCAGTGTTTCCATCCCCGGCTGAGCCCAGATGCATTCCTCCATAAAAAAACGCTCCAAGCGCATTTATGTACTCACGCACGCACACACAGTTCTTGATTCTCTCACCAGTGATGTCAGAGTTTGTCAGGATTTGGTCCTTCTCAGTGTTTCTGAATGGTAAGGGTGGTCGTCGTCACAGCGGTCAGCTGAAGTTACCTCATCATTACTGACTGAACGATGACATGAATGGGATGTCAGGGCAGACAACACGGGGCTAACCATCTGGTGAAATCTCACTCATTTACAAGAGTTTACGTTCAACAAAATCAAGTGTCCAGCCCCATCTATTTGACATGATGTGACATATGCAAACCGGCTACCTGAGCTGCCAAGTCGGGCTTTAGACCCTGGCAAGACCAACAGTTTCCACATTAGATTGGGGGCCGGCTACCTGCAACATGTTTCACTTCACAGCAATGTTCCACAGGAAAGAGCCATGGGGGGGTTAAAAGGGGCGGAGCTGGATCACGTCAGACTGAAATATCCTCCTCAGAATGATCATCATCCCATTTCTCAGAGAACAGAAGTATATGCCTTCTATACAGCAGCTTTCAGCAACAGAGATATCCAGATACAGCCGTACAGGAAGAGCACAATACAGAGAGGGTGTGTGTGTGTGTGTGTGTACAATCAATCTCTGTTATGTCACATGTCACATAAAATAAAGGGTCGGCCTTTATTATAACTTCCCCCCGTTTCTGGGCAGCCGCGAGGAGCCCCCGGCCCCAGTGAGGAAGACAAACTGTGGCCAACACTCCCGTTATATTACACCGGTCCATCACTCAGCCCAGCACGCGGCCCACCTCCGGCTCCTGGAGCCCTGCGAGGGGCCGTGCGTTCCACAAGCAGAGGACCGCGGCTGGCCGGAAGGAGGACATTGTGACGACAGTCCACTGTCCCGTTTGATCGGGAATGAAAAACGCATTACGGGTCAAGTTATAGTCACTGCCAGCTTTATTATCATCATCGTGATGATTGCTCATAGTTCACCACACCAGCATCATGATTCAAACACCTATCGGCCGTCATCATCGCTGTAATAACGGGCCCTAAATGGTGTCTGCGGAGCAGGTCACCGTCTCCATGAAACAATGTGCTGGTTCTCCAGGGCGCCACGGAGAAGGCGGTGCCATCATAAAAGGAGTCCGGGGGATGGTCCGGGGATTGTAAATAACTGGGCTTAATCATTATGCGATAGAGGCTATGCCACAGGACAGAACACGGCTTTACCTCCATGGAGCAATAACAGGAAATAAACAAACACAGAGACAAAGGCCCATCATCTACGCAGAGTTTGGTCTCCTGCATATGAAGCGTAGGTCTCATGGAAGAGCCGGGCAGTGGTACGGCGTGCGTGTCAGTCTTACCTTGGCACTGGAAGCCTTGTTTTCCAAACCCCCTGTGAATAAGAGAAACAAACACAAAAGATATGGATCACATCTGTCCATCGGCTTCGATATTCATCTGTTCCAAGCATTCCAAGGTTGAGCTGCTTTTTACAGCAACCAACATGTCAAATGTATTGTAGAAGCAAACACACACACACAACCGCAACTGTAGCATTGTTATTCAAAGTTAATAAAAGGTTGATATTTAGGTTGAGTAGCTGAAAATAGAAAATATATTACAATGTAGGCTGCACTAAGGACCATATCAACAACCTTGTTCACGTTCAATTAGCAACTCACTGACGCCTGACTAACCATCAAGGCCAAGAGAGAAGCTTGAGATGGATGCAGAGAGAAAAGCTTGAGATGCAGAGAGAGAAGCTTGTGAAGACTGCAGAGGAGAGTGGCATGGCTGCAGAGAGAGAAACTTGTGAAGGCTGCAGAGAGTGTTATGGCTGCAGCCATGGGACAGGCCTGGTTGAGGAGGAAACCCTCCCATGCACCAGCAGAAGGCTGTCAGCATGGCTACTACTACTACTACTTCACCAACTACACCTAAAGCTGTGAGGTACCCAGAAATACCCAGAGCAGACATAGAGGGGCTGTGTCTGTGAGTTACTAATAAAAACCCAACATCGGTGATATAGAGCTACGAGCAGTAACAAGTCACTTGCAAACATATCTTGTGATGGGAACGGAAAGGACGGAGTCTTTTAGGTTTGTATTGACAGAGAATGGGGATACACGGGGGTTACAAATGAACGGCAGTAAAATGTTTTACATCAGCCCTACTTTGAAAAGTTAAGCACATCTCGCGAAACCAGCGGATGACCGTGCCCGTCGTCGTGTCACAGACCCCACATTCAACAGGTAGGAACCTCTCTTACCAGATGAAGTCGGTGCAGTGGCTGCAGAAAGTCGGCTGCTTGAAGAACCGGGCTATAAACTTGTGGTTCTTCACTTCGTGGACATTCTTCTGCCTCAAGGCGCCTTTACGGGCGAACCTGTTGGCCACGTCCGAGGAGGACGACTCGGTCGAACTAACTTCAGCCATGGCCACAAAGCTCTTCGCTCCTTCTGGGCTCGAATTGAAGTCGAACGGAGATTTGGGGACGCGCAGCCTGAGTAAAGTTAGAGTTAGAGTGCTGCGATGAGGTCTACTCTCGGGTGTAACTGGAGACACTGGTTCCCCGTTCGTCGCTCCAGTGACAGCTCGCGTTGGCTCTTTCCTCCCTCCGGATGACGTCACGCGGGGAAAGTGGACCGAGCGTGCCACCGTGTGGACAAGGACACAGGTGCACGTGTTTTGATGCACGCCAGCAATGAAATCAAGTTCATGGATATTTCGGACATTATCGACCTTAACGTGGGGCGTTTCCTTGATAATATTATAATATAAAAATATAATACTATTATACTATTATATATGTATATATAACATATGAATGCGAATAGTGTATATACCTTTTTATTAATATTGCTGTTCTTTCAGATGGTTAGAATAATGCAGATCTTATTATCTTATGATAAATTGGCATGGGTCGAGCCCTGGTGGTCATGGGCTTAAGAGCCTACATGTTCAACCATTATGAGCCTATCTAGGGAATTCTGTCACAGTAGTGCCAGGGTACTTTGACCTCTATGGGCACAAATACCCCTGAGGCCCCTAAGGGTCAGAGGCCCACTCGGCCTGATTAGTGTCCATAATCCGGCCATGTAGGTTAGTGGCCTGTTAGTGGTCTGTACAAATGTATAATATAATCAAAATGCACTGCATGCACTGCATGCTGCATGCAATGCATGCAGTAGTTATAGCATCAATAGCTAAGTTGGGGTTAAAGGGAGTAAAATGAGAATACATTAAGGCAACCCTTAATGACTATAGATGGTGAAGGTCAACTTGTATAACATATAAAGGGGAGAAGCTCACAGGTTTGTTTGGCCCAGTGTATACTGGTATTCTGGTTCCATCACATTCATATTCAACTAACATTTTTCTATTTTTGCTGGTCATTCCACACCAATACTAACGGCTCACTAGTATCCACCACCAGGGCCTGACATTGTCTCCAACAGGCTTTTGCGTTGGCAGAATTCCGATACCAGATCCTTCAAATTTTGAAGTAGGGATGAAAATAGGGAATAGAATTAGAATTTCATATTCTACATATGAATTACATTCAAACCCATGATCGTGAAAGTTGGTGAGGGATATAATAGGCCTATTACAGGTGAGAGACAGACAGACAGAGACAAATGTAGACTGTCCATTTTAATAAATGAGTCCACAAGCAGACCAGTACCAGTCACAAAAATGACACATAGCACAGGAAATGGCTTGCGCCATATCCCGATTTGAAAGTTATTCTTCAACTCTGAACAAATATGCAATGTGCTGACCTTTGAGCTTAATCAATCAGGTGTTCTGATTGGATAATGGCCGCCTGGTGCCCTGCCACCCATATATCTAATTTTGTCCTGCTAGAGAGTGTGCACTTCTTGCTGACCTCCATCTAAACAAGATGGCTCAACTTTTTCTCCTGCTTCTCTGCCAAGTCACCTTATACACAACAGTAACATCCAAAAAAGGTAAAGACAATTGTCCAGTATTTTCAAAGTTATTCAGAAATTGACATGATTGAATAGTTTATTCATTTCTAAAGTCTGTACCACACTCCATCTTTCTCTATAAAGGTGAAATGTTACACTAGTTCTCTCTGGTAAATGACAATACAAACAATACAAAAAACCAAAAATGGGCCTATTGATTCGGTCGGTGAGGCCTCTATTGATTTGTGTGATTCTTGAGATGTGCGCTCGGATGTGGTATTGAATGCTAGAATCTGTCCCCTCTCATCAGCATGTGGCCGCCCACCCGTGACCGACGGCATTGATGTGTCCGGTCTCAAGAGTGTGTACGACGTTGGGGAGGAGGTGACCGTAGGCTGTGAGCAGGGGTACTCTCCTTCCACCGCGGCTCCTCGCAAGTTGGTCTGCACCCCGACTGAGCAGTGGATAGCCTCCGACCTGGTGTGCACCCGTGAGTTCAGCCGGCCAGCCCCCGGGCTGGGCCACATGGCCCTTCATGGACCCAGGATGGCAAAATGATTTCAACACAGGTTTAAATAAGACACGTGAATTTCTACCTCAAAAGGGTACATGAAACATGAATTCATTAAGGTATGATTATTTGGAAGTTTCAAGCTTATTTCAAAATGAACAACTAAAATGTACATTGGAATTTGCACACATTAATCAGAATTTCTGGATTGGTTCAGGATTGGTTCAGGCAAAGCAAAGGCAAAGCAAAATAGGGAACCAACCATATATGGTTGGTTTAAGGAGGTTAGCGCTATATAATAATGCTATCTGTGGAGTCATCGTGGAGAAGGCAAGTGATGACAGATCATATATATATATATATATACAGTACATGCACACATACACTTCTGTTTCCATACATGCACTTCAGTTCAAAGAGTTCAGATTGTTACGGTTCTTTTCCATGTTCTCTTACATTGTTATCTTGTTTCTTCAGCTAGAACGTGTCCCATCCCAAGCCCCCTGCAGGCTCTAGTGCCAGGCAGAACTGACGTTCCCTTCAAGACTGAGCTGAACTACACGTGTGACGAAGGGTAAGCAGGTCCAGTGTGTCGAATGTTCAGTCCTCTTATTGCAGCCATAATGGTTCGCTACACTCACATACCTATAATCATCACACCGTTATATGAATCAGTCATCTCGATAGCAGTCAGTGCTACAAGCCTGTGTTTACTTGTGCTCTGGTGAATAATAGGTGTATTGCAACAGTTTCTTTTGGATTCCCCAAAGGAGTGACAGCACAAAGTCTCCAAAACAAGGCTGCATTATAGAATACACACCCACCACTTATCACAACTCCGCCTCATCCCTGAACTGCCATTTACTACATACTACATACTATTTTACTCTTAGGTTAAAGAGGGAAACTCCATAACAACTGAATCCTGTAAATACATCGGATATTTTGGTGATCGGGTGGCACACCAGCTGGTCTTCATTGGCTATAGGAGTGGCGTCCAAGACAGGGTTCATCTTCTGATAATGGGCTGATTCTATGGGAACCAAAACACACCCATCTGTAATGGGATGATTAAAACTGATTAAGACATTAATATTATATCACATTTCTTTATATATACGTACTTTATATATATTGTCTTGCCCCCCTGGTTGATGTGCGCTTGTGTCTTATGATATGTCATAGATATGTCATGAAAGGAGCCAATAAGAGTAGCTGTCTGGCTGACGGGACCTGGAGCCATCCACCACCCCTCTGCAAAGGTACTGGTGGAGGAGAAGCAATACAGAAGAACACCTTGTATTGTGTCGGGTTCGTTTCAGTGTGTAGGCTTAGTTGTATATATCCTGTGAGGGACAGCAAACGCTTATCTTCACTAGCCTATGTGAGGCTAATCAGAGATAGGGTTAATGGTCTCTGAAACTTATAGTATATTGCCATGGAGTGTGGTGCAGTTTTTTTACAACATCAGCAATTATAATGTGTTGGAAAACTACAACAGTAATTAATAAGAATCACAACTTAGCCATTGAATAACAAGCGCCCCATTTTTCCTGCGACTCTTCGAAACACGTTTTTTCAGCCGTTTGTCCGTGCTACCGTAGAAACATGGCGGTGCTCCGTGGAAGAGGACCTTCTCCCTATGTTGATATAAAGGGCTCATTGTAAGTTAACGAAAACAGAACCATTCTTATTTTCATGGGATTATACACAAGTTAAAACATACTTATTCATATTTTATTCAATTTCTGCCAAGTCCGTTTTGTTAGACACCACTAAATGCCACTGCACCTTTAATATGCACTCTTATTAAAGGTACTTTAATAACAAAGAATGGGTCGCGCTTTGCGTTTTAATTACAGGAGCGGACAGGAGTCTGATTTATTTGCTTCGGATTTGTGTATGTGGAGTTTTCCTCCAATTTCTTTTCACTGAGGTTTTCACTTCAGACAACGGTGAGCGGGGGGGGGGG
>OMKQ01046394.1:0-11516 GCA_900302335.1 Phycis phycis
GAACCATTCACACACACACACACACACACACACACACACACACACACACACACACACACACACACACACACACACACACACACACACACACACACACACACACACACACATCCTTTATCACCTCTTACCGTCAGCAACAGCTGCATATTTGCTTGGCACTTGTCCACGCCACGGCATTCAATGTTTAGTCATTCAGATAGATGGGTCACGTACGATATGATACATTTCTTAGAGAAATCCCTCTTCTGCAACAAAATCTCCCTGCTCTCGCTGCCTACAGCAGCATCCACGGGACTACATAGCACGTCCGCAGTATCTAGTCCTCATTGTTGTTGTTGTTGTTGTTGTTGTTGTTCAAAGTCAAAGTCAAAGTGATCTTTATTGTCAAACCTGCCATGCAAGTAGTGCAAGTAGTTACACAGAGGATCGGAATTCCGTTTCCCCATACTCCAAATGTGCGGAAGTAAGTGTAACATACAACAACATATAACCCAGACAGACAGTGGGCATATACATTATACAGTATAGAATTATACACAATAGAAATATACAAAATAGAAAATTCACAGTGTGAGTCAATGTTGATATGATGCTGAGGTGCAATAATCAAATAAAAGGTGCAATATGGCAAAGTGCAAAAGTGCAGAATATGAAATTGTGCATGTAAAGGGCATAGCACAGACTGTAGTAGTAGAGTATTAGTAGTATTGGTATTAGTAGTATAGTATTAGTATAGTATTGTTGTTGTTGTTGTTGTTGTTGTTGTTGTTGTTGCAGTGGTGGTTGCTGTTGTTGTTCAACATGGACATGATGTCTTCCTGATTAATGTTAATCTCTGACCCTAAGTGAGAGCGTTCCTCTGTTTTTTTCTGAGTCAGTGGTTTTTTGAGGTCTACGCAGCGTGAAGTGATATGATATCTAGGAGATGAGATGAGTTTTACCAATGGAATTTCTAAATCTTCGTTAAATACATAACGTTAGTGCGTCTGTGCGTGAATAAGGGATATTTCAGTATTGAGGCCTGCAGGTAGGTTATCAATGGTTATATCTTTTGGTATCAATACCTTATACATCCATGATTAATACAAGTAAAACATAAAGACCCTGGTATTCCGTCGGGGGTGATGACTTGTGATAACTGCATACTATTTATGGGGCAGAATCTGCTGGTAATCCACCTGTCAAACAAATGTGCTCCTTTGTATTATTTTGTTTTGTCGATCTAGTTTTATATGTATAAGCAATTAAAATAAATATATGTGTAAGCTATTAAAATGTAATATTATTTAAAATTTGTTTTATTAAATATAGTGCCGTTTCTGCTATATATTCCCCCAGCTCCTCTCTGACTGTCACTGACGCAAGCAGCGCCTCTTATAGCGCAACCAGTCTGAATGACGATTACAACGCTTACGCGGGGAGAACATTCAAACCTCTTCTGGGTTTGATCATTTATCCGATGCCACATTTGAGTACTGTAAGTGTTTCTTTTATATATATTTCTATACGTATATAAAAATGTACACCTATATTTCGGGTGGACGATACTCGTATCATGTTTTTAGGGCTGCGACGTGGACGTAATTTGGTATGTTTTGTGTTCCGTTTGTGGACGATCGTCTGCTGCTTTGTAGAGGAGGAGCGACCACGTAGTCAGCGATGCTAACCTTGCTAACAGCCGACCCCTTTGTTCGAGACGTGGAGTTGTTTATTTGGTGTGTTTCTACCCGCTACGGGTTCTGTTTTTTGTTCACGAGCGTTGTTTCGGTGTTATTGTGCCACTGGGATTGAGTGCCATCGGCTGCTTACTACACTTAAACTAATTAAAGGGGGCTAAGTTGCCAATATGCCTCCATTCCAGGCTATCTCTCGCTAGTTACGCAGCGCGATTGCTGAGCTCCGTATTAATGGTTTAACTATATGCATCCAAATGGGAACACTGTTCCATGACCTACAATTTCTGCCGGCTGTAAATGATCATGAACCCAATGTTGGCACTTGTGCGTAGTTTACATTCAAATTTCACCGATCATTTGAAACCGGACTGGCAAGCACCATAATGGAGCGGGGGAGGGGCTTGCGAGTTGCTCCAAGATGGGTTTATGATGGGTTTACTATGTCTCTCAACAGTGCCAGTAATGCCCATATAGCCTCTTCTTGCTTCATATACGTGTATGGTAGTAAAGCAGGGTGTTAAAGGGACATCAGTTACAGATACATGTTTAGGGTATAACTAAAACATGTAGGAGGAGTTATGATCATGTCATGCCGGAATTGTTATGTTTGTCACTTAAAATAATGTATTTTCTGCCCTAATGAGCAATGCAAATGCAATCAGGATGATCAGAAGACTTTTTTGGGAAAGGGAACTCTGCCAATTTCATGTCCTAATTATACACCTAATTTCACCTGTTTTCCCATTTTGTGTTTTTCAGGTACTGTGCTACTAAAATGGAGGATAGTTTTGATTGTGACTGTGGTGAGCTTGAGCCACCTGATCATTAAGAGTGGAAAGACTTTTTGCAAACTTAAGGCCAGACACATTTCAGATATTAAGATAAAAGGAAATTAAAGATTAAAGAAGGAACAGGATCATTGCCAATTTGGCATGTTTGTGTGAAGCAGCTCAAGACCAGTCTGACACTGAATGTATCTGCACTGTGAGGATGCTTTCAACACTACATGGCCTCAAATTCCATTCCATTTTTGTTGTTAGAAGTTTATTTTGCAAAGAACACATTTTTTGCCCAACTGAACCTAAATATTATTACAATGGCAAGATGCTTGACCACTGATTAGTGTCCAGTATTTGACGTTGTGGGCTTAATGGGGGATGCAGTGGTCCTCTGCAAGATTTTTTGTTAACCTCCAAATAGGAATCCAGTCTGCCACATTCAGTTTGACAGTTTTTACATGGAACTTAAACTCTGGACTTGGTAAAAGTCAGTTACCAGGAAGTGGTAAAAGCTCATAACTCAAAATGGCTGAAAAGTTTGAGTCCCTGATGAACGTACATGGCTTTGACCTTGGTCCTCGCTACATAGACTTAAAGCCCCTGGGCTATGGAGGAAACGGCTTGGTGTTCTGCGCCGTGGACACCACCTTTGATAAGTGTGTGGCTGTCAAGAAGATTGTCCTCACCGACCCCCAGAGTGTCAAGCACGCCCTCCGGGAAATCAAAATCATCCGTCGCCTCGACCATGACAACATCGTGAAGGTAAGAACTAAGGCTGCAAGACGCTGGATAAAATGGGAATCACAATTGTCTTATTTAGACTAGAGACCTCGATTCTCTCACAAAACGCAACAAAAAATACAATGGTGCCTGAAATGGGACCAGCATATAATCTTTGAACAACAGCTTAATGAATCTCACTTGAACTTGATGAAAAACTAGCCAACTGCTTAAAGGTTATTTGCCAAGAGCACAAGTCTGTAAAAATGTTCAGGCTTCAGTGAGGAATGGAGACCAGCAATTTCTAAAGAAATTGCTAAAAAATGATTTGCACAGCTCACCTATAGCCTGCGGAAAAAATGCAGTCTTTAGGCACGATTTTTCATTGGGCCCGCAATTGTGTCTGTAAGTGTATATAGCTGATTTTGCAACCTTTGAGGAATAGTTGCGGCAGGGCATTGAGTGGTGCTTGTCTAGGGTGTTGATAATGTTCCTAAATCCCTCGTTTTGCACATTGATGATGGGAGCAATACCTAAGTGGTTTGTGAAAGCCTCTGAAAAGCCTCTGCCTTTTGTGACCTTGATGGGTACAGTGATTCAGTGTATGAGGTTCCCGTGGTGGCTCTGGTCGGGGGGCAGGGATTTTTTGGCTGACGTTTTCTTGGGGTATGCCACATTTACAGCTTCATCATAATGCTGTTTCTGGTGATGTTTAAGGTGATTATATACATTTGTGGTGTTACCCTGCAGTGCAGCTACTATGGCAAAAGACTGCTTGCAATGTACACAAGTTTGACTTCCATTGTCTTGTGTGAATCCTACACAAAACACCCACACCAAAGAATGTGGACTTTTTTTTGGTAGTGGAGTCTTGTTCTCACCACCATCATCAGCTGGGGTTTCTTCTGGATTCATTAGTTTTTATTTGTCCTTTACACAACGTTTCTCTCACAATGTCTACTATAATTCGCCAGTGTCTCACTTGCTTTCTGGGTTTATTTACATTTTTCAGCTTTCATAAAACAATTCTACTGACATTTTTAGACTGCTAACCTTAAGAAAATATATAGGTATTTTGAAAATGAAAGGGCAACAGACCTCTACGGTTCACAAACATTAACAAGATCTATTATGTGAAAAAAAATAGACATTACCAATGAACAATTTAAACAAACAGAACATCCTCCATGTCAACTGTTTTACATTAACAAGAATACATTTCCAGTTTTTGATTAGCAAAAAGTTGACAAAGATGAACAGCAAAGTTGAGACACGTCTGGGAATCAAATCTTCCACGCTGGATTTGAGAGACTTTTCCACCAATCTAAATAGCCTGTCGGATATTTAGGTTGTCTTGTCATTCATGGGACGTAGGAATGTATGTATGTGGGGAAGATAGAGGGGAGGGATTCCCTGAACAGTTAGTTAAATTAGGCTATCCTTTTTTACCATTACAGGATAGGACTATATTATGTTACATGGTTTCAGAAGTACTGAATCATGTCACAGATGGTCCGTCCTTACACCAAAATATCTGTGTTTATATGTATTCGGAGGATTAAATAATATTGTAGTTTCACTTTTTAAACACTTTTTAAGTGTAATATAGATGTCTGAACGGCAGTTCGCGGATTAGGGCGATGACGATATTATGGTGAGCATTTGGAGAATTCTATAATACATTAATGTTTTTGAGACATTTGTTTTTGAGGTTGTTGTTTCCCGAATTGATAACTAAAACTAGTCCATCCTTCTTCATGAAAAAGTTTTTACCCAAAACATGACTCATTGAATGATCAAGACATAAGAGATTGTGATAATTATAAGTCTATGAATGTAGTTTACCACTATGGAAGCAATTAGAGGACTGTGTGTTGAGAAATGTAAAGGCTATTACCTCCACCATGTACAGTGACCCATGAATGAATCATGACGATGAAACGGCTGCCTATTTGTGATTAGTTATTTATTTATTTGCAGGCTAAACCTGTCAAAAATCTAACTAGGTGAAATGTTTTTTTCCACAAAATGGATGTTGCGTAGTATATGCAGAGTCCCACTCAGCTCCATGATTATTATTATTATAAATCAAGTGCCATTATTGAGGCGTAGGTATCGATATGCACGGTGATTCATGGACACTTTAATATCGATATAATCACATAGTGTCATTTTGCCCTCCCTTATATTGAACCATCGTCATCATGGATAATTTGACTCTTACTGTTGTGACTCTACATTGACCACGATTGTACCGATTTTTTTTTTTTCCCATGTAAATACAATTATTCAAATACAAATATATACAAATCATGGAGCGGAATGGTACTGTATATGTGCACTGCTTTATTTACTTATTAATGAATGTATTTACTTTTAAGGGATCTAGTCTGCATCCATAGTGATAAACTACACTCTTAAACCTGTAATTATACTTGTTGGTTTGGATCCCAACTTTCTATGAAATTGCTACTTGTAATTTACTGCTCTTATTTTACACTAAAAAGTGAAACTCCATTATTATGGAGTAATTCCTCCAAATACATAGGATATTTTGGTGCAGGACAAATCAGAAGGTTGTCTTTACTAGGCAGGTTGAGTAATCCATCGTCTGCCACTGACCTGTAAATAGGTTAAACAAGTTTATCCACATTTGCTTCAGTCTGGTGGAGAAGAACATTTAAACTCATGGATTTTGGCTTTTTTTGTTTTGACATTGTAGGTGTTTGAGACTCTGGGCCCCAGTGGTCACAGGCTAACGGAGGACGCGGTGTCCCTGGCCGAGGTCAACTCAGTATACATTGTGCAGGAGTACATGGATACGGATCTGTGTAAGGTGCTGGAGCGGGGCCTCCTTTCCGAGGGCCACGCCAGGCTATTCGTGTACCAGCTGCTCAGGGGCCTCAAGTATATACACTCTGCCAACGTGCTGCACCGTGACCTCAAGCCCGCCAACCTGTTTGTCAACACGGAGGACCTGGTCCTGAAGATCGGCGACTTTGGCCTGGCACGTATCATGGATCCACACTACTCTCACAAGGTAGGACCAGCAGCCAGAGGGCTATTGCTAAATGCGGTGCTGCTATATAACCCCGCTGTTGTCTTTCCAAGTTCTATTCCATGCATTCTTTCATATACATTCTTTCTCTGGGTGTGATTGTGTCAGCCATATCCCATTATATCCTCATTTATTTATTTATTTATAGATATATATATTTTTTTTGATTGCATCATTCAACAAGGGGGTGGTGATGTAAAAAGATGTGTAGACTGGTCTACAACACTGACACAAAACCAGCACTTTCTTTGCCTGCTCTCATGATATTTTTTCAGCCATATTTTCGGCCATTGTCCAGAACCCCTGGTGGTCCCCTTCATCACAGCATTTCACAATAGGAAGTAACCAAGGAGGGGGTATAGAACCTTGAAGTCATGCTTGTTTTCCTTCCCAGAGGGAACACCAGCCTACTGAACACTATAAATGCTAGGAACCATTATGGCTTTTTAGGCCTCTACAGGCCCTGTCCATGAGTTACAAGAACATGCTTTTTTACTCAATATTTGAATGCTTTGGGTTTTCTGTAAACTTCAAATGTAAATACTGAAACCAGAGTACCTGCTGCTGGATTACAGTGTTCCAAATTATTATGCAAATTGAAGTGTCCTAAACATTCATCTTTGTGTTTTTTAACTCATGGATGTGTCTCGGAGCTCTTTGGATCACTGAAATCAATGTCAGACACGTGATCATTTGTTTGCCAGGGGAGCCCAATTAAAGGAAAACTACTTAAAAAGTATGTTCCACATTATTTGGCAGGCCACGGGTTTCAAGCAATATGGTCAAGAAAAAGGTTCTCTCTGCTGCCGAAAAGTGTCAAATTGTGCAATGCCTTGGACAAGGTATGAAAAAGTCGGAAAACGTAAGCGTGATCATCGTACTGTGAAGAGATTTGTGGCTGATTCAGAGCACAGAAGGGTTGGTGCAGATAAAGGCATGATGAGGAAGGTTTCTGCCAGACAAATTCATCGGATTAAGAGAGCAGCTGCTAAAATGCCATTACAAAGTAGCAAACAGGTATTTGAAGCTGCTGGTGCCTCTGGAGTCCCACGGACCTCAAGGAGTAAGATCCTCTAGAGGCTTGCAGTTGTGCAACCCACTATTTGGCCACCCCTAACCAATGCTCACAAGGAGAAACGGTTGCAGTGAACAGTCTTGTTTACTGACGAGTGCCGTGCAACCCTGGATAGTCCAGATGGATGGAGTACTGGATGGCCTGGATGGCCACCATGTCCCAACAAGGCTGCAACTTTAGCAAGGAGGTGGCAGTCATGTTTTGGGCTGGAATCATGGGGAGAGAGCTGGTAGGCCCCTTTAAGGTCCCCAATGGTGTGAAAATTACCTCTGCAAAGTATATAGAGTTTTCTGACTGACCACTTTCTTCCATGGTATAAAAATAAGAACCGTGCCTTCTGTAGCAAAATCATCTTCATGCATGACAATGCACAATCTCATTCTGCAAAGAATACCTATGTGTCATTGGCTGCTATGAGCATAAAAGGAGAGAAACTCATGGTGTGGCCCCCATCCTCCCCTGACCTCAACCCTATTGAGAACCTTTTGGAGCATCCTCAAGCAAAGGATCAATGAGGGTGGGAGGCAGTTCGCATCAAAACAGCAGCTCTGGGAGGCCATTCTGACATCCTGCAAAGAAATTCAAGCAGAAACTCTCCAAAAACTCACAAGTGCAATGGACGCAAGAATTGTGATGGTGATATGACAAAGAAGGGGTCCTAAGAAGGGGTCCAGGGGTGTAAGCAAACAGATTAGAAAGGTGTCTGGACTGGTAACAGCTTTAAACTATGAAATGTAACTCCACGCGAGGAATTACTAGTGCATAGGAATCATTGATTTAAATTCAGTTGAGGCTGCCCGATAGTTTACAGCTGGAAAGCAATTAGCGTCAAACGTAACAATTGGAAAGCTAGGCTCAGTGTTATCTCTATGATTTTATTTGCATTTTGAATCGCAAATATCTCAATGTATAAAGTTTACAAAAATGAACAAATACATAGCACAGCCATACGGAAGTAGACCTTTGTTATACAGTTTGAATTAAATCTCGAGGTTCAGTTGTTTAGCTTCCATTAATTTCACGTCTCGGTGTGAAGAAGAATAATATGACTAATAGTGATATCTAGATGTGATAACTAGGCAAACACGGAACTTGTTCTAGTGGTCATAAAAAGACGTCTTTATTGATACAAAGAGAGTCGTCAAGATTCTTTTGCTATTTATTGCTCCTTGGTGCTCGCGCTGCTGTTGCTACACATCGCCACCATTGTTGTTTATTGAATTCTTCTTCCGTTTTAAATGGCATCTATAGCGATTGGCGACTAGCGTTCTTGTGCAATACTGGACTGGAGTGTTCTGGGACGCAAATTATTCATGTTGACGAATTTATGTCGTCAATTACGTCGACTACCAACCAGTTTATGAACGTTTGACTCTGTTTTGACTTTGCTCCGAACTCTGTGGCTGTGTTCTTTTTGTGACGTTGAACTGCCTGTGGGTGTGTGGTGCTCCATCTGTGCTGTGGTTGATGCAAGTGCCAACATCAAGGAGAGTTTATTGTGTGGATTGGTGGACCTCCGTTTGGGAAGCAATATGTGCAACATATGCAACAGACCGGTGAAGCCATTTTAGTGGCGCATAGAAAAATAACCCTCAGGTTTTGCATCATCTGATCGGCTTTTCTGATGGGCCTTTAAGAGAGCACTGATCATTTGTAGCTTGCAGCCTCATTTGTAGCTTGCATCTCCAAAGCTAGACCCTTGGGTCTAGCACTGTAGCACTCGTATCGCACCCCAGCTCACCGCCCTTATGTTGAGTTCACTATTACATGACATGAGACTTCCACTGTCTCATGCTTGGGCTGGCTGTATTTGAATCTGTGGCTATTTGTTTTCTCCCCTGGCTGGGTGCAGGCAGAAGGGGTTCACCCCTCTAGGGTGTTAATTTTAAAAAAGGGTGTCTGAGTTTCTCACAGGGTTGTTTGGTCAGTGTTTCCACACCTACCACGTCTCTGATCTTGTAGTCCTCCCACCCTCCCCTCCCATAGCAGCTTCTGCTGCTGCACTGGCCTTTTTACTTCCTATATAAGCCATTTGTTTGGAGGGAAATGGGGTCATGCAGGTGTTGGGATTGGAGAAAAATAAATTGCTCAAATCAGCTTTTCTACATGTAACCGAACAAAGAGGATTACGTTGATTCAGTTTGTCTGCTTTACAGTGTGTGTGTTGTCAGGTAACCTATGAGGTAGTTGGCCCACAGTAGTCAAACTAAATTGTGAAAAGCCTTCCACTACCCTCAACATGTATCCAAACATCGGAGTTGTCAAGATGTGGTACTTATACTTGTGTGTCAGAGTCCGTCAAATGAAACTTGTTGTACTAATTAATACTAGTTGAGTCCAATCAATAATGTAAGCCTCTACCTGCATGTATTGACGTAAGCTGGCAATGTTCGTAAAAGTTGTTATGGTTAAAAAGTGCACCTTCAAAATGTTGTTTGACCCTTTTGATATTGAGTTTTGTAAAGTATAACAGTAAAGATCACTAACGGTATGTCCTGTGTGTGAGGTAAACATCTCTGAGAACACGTTATCTTTCATGGCAGCTCTCTCAGATCAAACATTACTGGTTGGATGGGTTAATGCCATAATACATCACTGAGAACATGTCTAAATAAAGACATGGGCCATCTATACTTGGATCTCAACTTCAAAACTGTGCAGGCAGTACATCTATGACAATCTATTGCTCTATAACTATAGACATATGGCTATAACGATATGCAGTATCTGTATGTCCATTGCAATATATCCATAGCACTATAGGAATTCGCTTTACCAATGGAGCAACATATTAATGGAGATGAAACAATATGCCCACCGTTAATTCATAACTTGTTATTACATGGCTATTATTTTCTCTGCAGTTGGGATTGTCTTTTGCTCAGCTAACAATGGTTATGATTGATGAAAGTTAAAAGTTGAGACTCTAATCTTTCTAGATTAAGTCACATGACTTAATGTGTTTAAATGCCTTGCAATGTCTTTGGGGGGGCTTTCTCTATATACGGGCAATTACAGGATGAATTAATTGGTTGATGAACTTCAGTTGCATGTGTTTGATGTTTCTACTGTTGCCCAGGCCCTGTGCTATTTCAGGGGGTTGTGGTCAGATGGTTGTTTTTGCTTAGGAAGGTTCTTTAGTGACTCAAATGACCCAGAAGTATCTAAGTGGCAGCCATGATGAGAGCTGTTTGAATTATCTTAATGCTAAGGAAAGGTGCTTCATTGCTTCCTTTCTTATCTCCTTTAGCATAGGGTTCACCGAACCATTCTTTACGAAAGGAAAGGAGATCATGCGGTCAGACAAATCCTTGTGGCAGGAACATTTAAAGTCGAAAGTACGAAAACAAACGATCAACATAACCGACAACTTTTTTCATATAATCATACTGATTGGGATATATGTCGATAAATATGACTGGACAGGAGTTTGCAAGAGCAATAATTATCAATGGGACAACCTTTTTTTCCTTTTGTGACCAGTAGTCTATAGTTTTCATTAAAATTCCAACCATGGTAATAAAGTATATATTTTCACCGTGTTGTCCACATTTATCTAGCCTGCATGAAACGGCAGGGTTAGAACACACAGGGCAAGTATTTAAGATTTTAGTAGTCCATCTTCGGAACATTGTAGTTTCACTAGAGCAGACCCACATCCATAACATCCGCTGTCCCATAATGATGACGGTGTTTGGTAATGACGGTCAGTTTGGCAATCCATATTTGGTACATGAGATTATGAATTCAAGTGTAGTAGTTTCAGAAGAGGCTGGGCTGTTCTTGTTTGGTTTAATAGCCAATGATTTGAGAGCATGTGGAAAGGTTTAGGAATGCAAAGGGTACAGTGGAGGTTGCGTGAGGGGAAGAGGGGGGACTTGTTCTTTCCTTGCACGTGCATCCTGCATTCCCAATCCCAATGGCTCCCACTCACATGCACTATTTTGACCCAATTTCCCAGCTGGCAACAAAGTTCATGACACAACCAAGCAAATGCGGCAAAGCCCTTTTAAGCTTTAGAACCCTTGAAAAAATGTGCTTTGTAAATTGCTTCACCTAACTAATCAAAGCCTTTTTACTGATTGTAAGGCTCTCAATTTGTTTTCCTGTTGGCAAGAAGTGGGCACTACTTGAACACTTCTGATCCCTTCTGTGCCAAGGAGGAAGTCGTTGGTTTGTATCCTGCTACAACCAGAAACGTATATACC
>OMKQ01046397.1:0-12367 GCA_900302335.1 Phycis phycis
CGGGACCACCCGGCCGTGCGGCGCGAGCTCCCCCGCCTGGAGGACGGCGTCACCAGGGGGGCCGTGTCCCCGGGCCTGGCCGCCGACCTGCTCCTCGGCGCCTTCTCCTCCTCCTCCTCCAACGTTGCCTCTTCGCCGTAGCGATCGCCATGGGCAACGGGACTAGACTCACCGGGGAGTTCGCGAAACGCCCCGGGATCTCAGAAGCGACAATGGAACTACAGGCGGTGTGTTTGCTGCTTGTGAATGATATTAACAGTGTTGTTGTGGGTCACACCAGCACAGTGGAAGGGTGTACGTTGTGTGTGGATGTTGTTGAGGGTGGATCATCTTTACACACACTTTACTTAGGTGCTATCCTAATGAATGCAGTTGTTGTAAACAGGGTGCGTGTGCTGGGGGGCATTTAGATTGAAGACACTTAACGCGGTCATGGCCACGGCTGAGACATTCTGGGACATTTCTCTTCGCCTCGACCCCCTCGTGAATTCCCAGTTCCCCTCCCTTGTGGGGTGGTGCTCTGTAACCAATGAGGCGGAAGGTTGACCTCAATAGTTGCCCGGGCAACAGAGACTTGAGACCCTGCATCTTTGACCTGGTTGGACGGTGAGGACAGACAGGGGAGACTGGTTTCGCAGGGGTCGTCTCACACCGGTCGCCAATCCCACTGAACTGGATCATTTCAATAAGATGATGTGAATTTATTTTTAATTTTTTTGGTTTGGTCACAGTGGTTTCGGCGTACGTTTTAATTAATCCAACTCAAACAAGGTGGCCCTTGTTTATTTTAAGGCTGTAAAGATGTACTAGTATCCAAGGTACAGTTTTCATGTTGAGAAATGATGGTTTGACTGGAAATAATTGAATAAATCATAGAGCTGTATGAATGACTATTTTTTCTGAACTAGCCTAATTGTTCACTATGCCTTCATGATGGTGATTGTTACTTCAAAACACATTACATTTCAACTTCAGTTGAAAAGTCCTGGCTGGATTTGTCTCATGCGCAGATTCCTATTACAACCACTAGAGGTCTCCCACATCCAACATTATTCCAGTCGTTCATTATCGTAATAGCTGTGTTATTTAGAGCCAGGCTCTCCGCCCGCTCCCCCCCATTATCCATAATCTCAACACAGGCGCTCTCTATTGTGTCCGTCCAGGCTTCATGTCACACAGAGGCCGCAACACGCGCATCTGCCAACCTCCAGTAAAAATACCTTAAAGTTACACTCACTAGAGACACACACACACACACACACACACACACACACACACACACAATGGCTCACACTGGCTGCATAGGAGGGACGACGCACCGTGAATGCAGATGGATTCATTATGTCTAAGTAGCACCGTTCTCCTCCATCAAGCTGACACACACTCAGACACATTGTAAAGATCTGGCTTCGCAGCGGGAACAACCAGTTCTGGCCAGTTATTTCTCTCTGTCACACACACACACACACACACACACACACACAAACAGTGTAAACACGTATCGCGGTTTGGAGAAGATGAAGTGAAGTGTTGGTTTGAGCCCGGCTCCGGTGCCGTCCACATGTGTTCGTCGTTTGGTCGTCGAACCGCCGAACGTAAGCAGGGCAGAGCAGAGAAACCACGTCTTTGATCAGCGCCCAAGAATGTCCGTGTTTAGCGGAACGAGTTCGTTTGTGTTGACTCGGCGTTCCGTGTCAGAGGAGATCGGGCGTGTAGCCTGCGATACAAACACACGTTGGTCTCTGGTAGCACACTCTCCCATCTCCGAACCGTAATGAACGGAACAACGCCATTGACATCGTCGAGTGCGCGACTTCGTTGTTGACTGCTTGACGGTGGTGCGTGTCGACCGACTTGTCTGATCGGTTCGGAGAGCCGTGTGGCTTTAATACGTGGATGTTTAACACATGGGGTCGATGCTGCCCTTCGGCCACTCTGGCCGTTGCGTGAGCCCGTGTGTTGGTGGGCGGTGGCGGCTCCGGGCGTTTCTTGATGGGGTGCGACCAGGTGATATTTTGGGGTGTCACATTTGCTTCAGTGGGCTATGCGTGCAAATAGTGTGTTACATGAATCATAACTATAAGACATTACTATACATGGTAAATGGTAGCCTAGAAACCCACCTGTCAGGCCATCGTCAGAAATTAAAAACTGACTGTATAAAACATATTACTCGTACATTTTGTTACCATATTGCCATTTCTTATCAAAAGCTAGGTTGACGGATTTTTATTTGAATAAATAACAAATTAATATGCTTGACTCATAAATAATTGGCTACTTCTGTTTAATTATTTCTCTTGTCTTTTACTTCTCTCTCTCTCTCCCCCCCCCTCCCCCCAACCTGTTCTTTTTTAGTACCCTCTCCATCATCTTTAATTTACCCATTGTAGATCTGCGCCCTCAATTTAAGCCCTCTATTTTAATGTTAACAACCAAACTTAACTTGTCCACCTCATGTCCTGAACCCAACCTTAGTGGACAGAATCACTCGATTTCGCCATCTGCTCCCTGCCTTTACTTTCATAACCAACCAACCGACCCCCCTTTACCCCTCCTCGATATGACGGTAACACACCTCCCTATCGCAGCTATAGTATTTGTTGAAGCCAGGTTCCGAGCTGTGTCTACCTACTGCCCCTCAGAGGCCAGTCTCTGCTACTACAACACACTCAAGTACAGCATCCATCACCAACACCACGAAATATCTACATTCACAATACTACAGACTCGGCCTAAATATAAAGAGTGATGCTGAAATAACCATTTTAAGAGGCCCCACAACTATCGACATGACTTGAGTTATGCAAGTAACAATGGAAAAGTGTTCTCAAACATTTTGTAATTCTTAATTCAAACAGAATGGATCCTCCCATCTGAGAAACAATATTCATGTATGTGTTTTATCCAGGCCTATTTCAATTTGTTGTCTCATAGTATTTTGGCTTCAATACATGGCTTAATGTGTAACACAGCAACCATAGGTGCACTGGGCCAGACGGTTATTTGACTTTTAGGCTCTAGCCAAGTATGTTCTGAAGCCTTGCTGCAGGCGACCTTGGGTAAGACATCACTTCCTAGCTCTTAATCACGTGTCGTCGAATAATGTCAGCAGTCTCGTGGCCAGATAAATGAGAGAAATGGCTCTTTGGCAGTAGTAAAAAAATAAAAATGGAAGTAGCATGTATTTCTTTAAGGCAGATAAAAGTCATATATTTGTTATTTAGAGCTACTAATATAGCCAAAAAGTAAACTGGTTTCCGACTAATTAGTTAGGTATGCGTTTTAACCTGACGTCACCTCATTGTGACGTCTCTCCCATTGGTCAGCACAGACCAAATTGATTCAGGGGGGAGGGGTCAATCGAGTGGTGCGTGGATTGCTTTTTTGTTGTTGTTGACGCTATTGACTTTCAGTACATTTCATCAAAAGCTGAACACCTTTTGTAGCGGAGCTCTAACGGCGAACCCCATCCACCGTTGAGGGCAATCAGGGGTCGCGAATGCTGTCAGTTTTAGTAGTTGAGGTCACCGCTTCGTTTGGTCCAGGTGAGCGCACCTGTAATCCAACAGTACGTTGGATTCCCCCAGCAGTCAGCCGTCTCTTTTTTTCACAGTTTTAGAGGCTGTGAATTTGACATGGCGGTATTTAAACTTTAGCAGTATTCAAGCATTCAAGATTAAATAGATTTGTTCAGTTTTTATGGTGTTTCTATAGGTTGTTGTATCATGTTGCCTAAAACTGAAAGTTAATAGATTGAAGTCCATTGATCATACAAAAGTTGGATATCCTTATTAACTATCCTGAAAATGACACCAAATATAAAAGTTTAATGAAACCAAAAGAAGTTTTAATGGGCTGCTGTAAAAATGTCAAAGTAGATGGATGCCAAAGTTTGGGGAGACTAATGAAACCATGGAATTAACAATAAGGAATAACAGTATTGCTGCTTCACCAATTGCATACCAATTTTGTCTCAACATAAAGCAGCAATGCCACTTTTAAGTCTGTCATTTGAGATCTTAAACTAATCTGCCTTTAATCTCCATCACAGGGAAACGATGGAGACAATTTAATAATTGAATTATGAAGAAGAAAGTGAAGTGTAAGTCACTATATTCATTTCTTTATTTTATTTTGTACTTTGGGCATGGCTTTTGGCTTCCTGGTTGTGCTGTTTTGTTTGAACTCAAGATTAACCTGTGTTTTGCTTTATATATGATACAATGAGTGTTGGTGAGTGTTCAGTGTAAGCATAGAGTTGTATTTCTATGAGTACATCAATTTACTGCAGGGTGGTGTTCTGATTCATTCTGTCCACCTTCCTGGGCTCTACATCTATATCACATGAGTGTATACCCTTTTGTTGGGGGTGTGGTCTGAGTGAGCAGAGATGCATTCTGGGTCACAGCACTGTCTGAATTCTACGGGTCTATTCTAAGTATTTGAGAGGCCGTTGTAACGTCAGCTACATGAATACATGAACTTGAATGTCCTTCAACGGAGGAGAAACGTCAAGGGTAAGATGTGAGGGCTCTTCCTCTCAGCTAGGATTACAGGTCTCATACCAGAGAGCCAGGGAACACATTGCAACGTTCACTCCATACACCTTGGAGTATCATCTACCTATCTTATCTAGCGCACAATTTCCAAGTTGGATTATTAAGGGTCCAAGTTGGATTATTATTATTATTATTATTATTATTATTCATCCCACAGCGGGGAAATTTACTCTCTGCATTTGACCCATCCTATAGGAGCAGTGGGCTGCTAGGTTCAGCACCCGGGGAGCAAGTTGGGGTTCAGTGTCTTGCTCAAGGACACTTCGACATGCAGACAGTTTGGAAGTGGGGAACGAGGGGATCGATTAGTGTGCGATCCGCTCTGTTCACCTGCTCTATCCATTACTACTGTCGCCCCCAAATCTTTCCAAGATGGTTTTCACTGTGAGGGGACCCATCAGGTCCAACTGGCCTCATCCAATACTGGAGTTCAGCCTGAGAAAGGCTTCCATCTTGGGGTTGGTGCACACAGAGTGCGGTCAACAGAACGTTTTCACCTGAGCCAGTAGAGGGCTCATCGGCCTGCTGCTCAGATGGGGATCCTGTTCTTCAAGCCCTATCACCCCAACAACCCTGGGTTGTCCCTCTGAACAGGTCCTCTTCCTGACCACTTTCCCTTAGTCCTGTCCCTGTCCTCAGGCTAATCCACAGCTGCACGGTTTGCATCTGTGAAGGCTACTTATTCAGGGAACCAGTGGACTGCCAGGACATCACTTCAGCAACATTGAGTCAACCTTGAATACCTTTTTTTTGGAGACCCTGCGCAATCCATTACCGATGTCAGACACTGAATTGAAGAATGTTACAAGTCATTTGAATCTCTGGTGCCTATAAGGTATTATGCAGCAATGTTTTTTTTTTTTCTCCAGCCTGCTATTAGAGCTGATGTGGGGTTGACCTTGCGTGTGAAAGGCGTGGAGTAAATGTGTGTCCTTGTTTCGAACTGATACTGGTGGGGATTTTACCTGTGCTACGTGCGAGTGGCCTGCAAGGTTGTCATGGGATGCGGGGTTAACAGGTGGAAAGAGTATTGAAACGTCCTACTCAAGTACTGTTTCTTTGAACTAATAACGGGAGTGGAGTTAAAATCAAGACCTTTTTAAGGGTTTCTTCATTTTCTTTTCTAAAACTAATTGACGACGACTGACTTGAGTGACTGACCAATCGTTACCATCATGTTAAATCTGCATAACGAGTCATTTAATTCGATTTTTACGTTGATTTGTGAGTTTATTCTATTTCTACTTTAAGAAATGCTATTTTGAACGTGGCGAAGTAGATTATTTCAACCTACCATGTCAAAGTGCAAACGCCAATCCTCAAATAATCGAAGTACAGTTAGACAAAAAAGATGCCTAATTACAGTAACTTCAACAGAAATAATGTGTTACTTTACACATGAGCTGGATTGTGGCATGTGGTTTTACATTTTGGGAGCGTGGCCAGGATTTGACCTGGCATAGGGTAACATGATTTGCCTGGCTTTCCATCTGGGACCTGGCATGTGTGACACGGCGTGGGTGGGGGGCATTGGTATGACATGTGTGGCCGGTTACGACATCATGCAAGTGTGGCCCGGCATTCAGCGGAGGTAGAGCGCTACATGTGGCCAGGGTTTGTCTTTGCAGACCCCATTGGGTCCAACATGTGAGCATGGTCAGGGTTCAACCCGGCATAGGGTAATACATGTGGCCAGGGTTGAACCTGCCTTTGGGTACTGCATGTGGCCAGGGTTTAACCTGCCTTTGGGTACTACATGTGAGTGTGGTCAGGGTTTGACCTGCCATGAAGTACTACATTTACGTCAACATGGTCAGGGTTCGGCGTGTCATACGGTTGTGAGATGTTTTTGGAATGACATGGGTCTCATGGGAAATGTACATGAGATGGTATGTAGGATTGCCGTACAATGTTTCTTAAGACATATATTTTCCTCAGTTTAAACTGGTTGGTTTGGATACAAGGCAATTTTATCACTGCATTGTCATGCACTCATCTACTCACCCTTAGCCAGATGTTTCTGAAAGGCTTTTGTTAAATTAGTTGTTTTACATTAACCACAGTAAGTTACAGGAATGGCTACAGACATGTGTATGCTAGATCAGTCCTGTAAAAGTAAATTTTTTTTTTATTGTATCTCCTAACATACTGGTCAGAGACTTGAGGACATAATGTAGACAGAATGGGCAAATTGGAATGATCTTTACTGGAAAATGTAGGTCAACAGTCTTTAAACCTGTGATAGGCATCCATTCTTACTCCAACATGCTAGATGGCTGGTGGTTGTATCTACCATACATGTATCTGTATGTATGGTTTGTATCTTATGTTTTTTTTTTTCTCTTGGGCTGAGACGCGGTTATCTCAGGCAGAACTGAAATGTATTGGACAGGGGTAGCTAGACGTAGATGGGTCTCCTGAATCAGATACCACCTTGTAAACATCCCGATTAGGGTTGTCTTCAACTGAAGTTGTGCTCTTCTTCTGCTTAGGAGGTAAAAAGAAACCCTTACTGGGGCTTCAAGATCTGTGGAGTAGATGGAACAACGAAGTCTTCCATGGTCCCCTGGGCTGAGATCTAGGTTGTGTTCGAGGCACCGAGACAAGGAACCCTCGCATCTTGTTCTTGGCGTTTCTTGTTAGGAAATCCTCTTCACTCATTTGAAGGACATTCCAGTTCATGCAACTGAAGTTACTACAGCATCTTGAACATTTGGTTCCCGCGGTGGATGTCTACAGAACTGTAGACATCAGACTGCACCGTATCCCAACATGCACCTCTAGTCACTCAGACCACATCCCCATCAGTAAGACAACACACAAGCAACAAACTGTTTTTGAGAGGAAGCAGGAAGCAGTGGACTAAAGGATCAGAACATGGCATGGTAAATTTGTATAGTTTATACCTGGACATGGTAGTTTTGTGTTCTTTGTAAAGTTGTGAGCCATGTTTTTATAGAATAGTTGAGTTTTTAATAGAATACTACAAAATATCAGCAGCAAACTATGAGATCAAATTAAGGTAAGTCTGGAAGTGTTTGAAATGAAATGTGTTTGTTCGTGAAAAGTGTAGTGAAATGAGAAGATGAGGACA
Source organism: Phycis phycis (assembly GCA_900302335.1). Taxonomy (NCBI): domain Eukaryota; kingdom Metazoa; phylum Chordata; class Actinopteri; order Gadiformes; family Phycidae; genus Phycis; species Phycis phycis. Next base: position 7,657 of record OMKQ01046397.1, read on the forward strand.
AGATCTTCCATCGTTCTGCTCAAGGTGAGGTGCTGGTGATTACTTATTGCTGGGTTGGTTTGCACTGGAATGTTGGGGTTCTGGTCGGAAGGTCTAGTTTCCTACAGAGGATGGTAGTTGGAAGCTAGGAGGTGTATGCAGTTTGTGAACCTCAAATGCTGCAGTGTATGCATGAAGTACAGTGTATGATCCTCGCCTCACAATGCTGTGGCTCTTTCGGCTGGAGATATAGCGCAGGACATGATTGAGGCAAATATGGTCACTTAATTAGGGCTCATTATTGTTGCCATTGATTAGATGACACAAGTACCACAAATCAAAGGGCATATTTGGTATTTGAATGTTTAGTCCTGTAAGGGCATCTGGTAGTATGTTCTGGATTGCCATTTATGTAACCTCATCACAACTCTAGTAGTACCCTATTTCTATCAGTAACCATCTTTCCATTTTTGGCCTACTTTCAGTACAGCAATCCTAAAACACACGGATGGATACATTGCCAAATTTCCTTTTGCATTGTCCAGTGATTTATGCTCACTCGCTGTGTACCAAACCACTCTATTACGCTCTACTCGTATGCAAATGTTGGACTCACCTAAAAGATGCCGAGATCATTGGAGGCTGAAAAACATTTTAAAGATAAAGTTTGACATTTCTGGACTGAGTACTGTTTGGTGCCAATCAGCACCTGCATATGGGTAAGTATAGAAAGAGAGAGAGGACCTTTCGGTCTTTATTTGTCATTCTCAGTATTTTTTAGATATGAGAATGAAATTTGTTCTCTGCATTTGACCCATCCTATGGTACATAGGAGCAGTAGGCTGCTGTGGTCAGCGCCCGGGGAGCAAGTTGGGGTTCAGTGTCTTGCTCAAGGACACTTTGACATGCAGACAGTTTGGAAGTGGGGATCGAACCGCCGACCCTACGGTTAGTGGACAACCCGCTCTGTCCACCCGCTCTACCCACTGAACTACTGCCGCCCCATAAGTATAATTTTACTATTGATACTAAGTGCAACTAAGTGCTCTTTCGTACTAAACAGAACTTACAGATGCTAAATATCGTAGTTTTTGATTGTCACAGAAGTTAAACCCTACCTAATGGCAAGGCTTTTACATTTTTACACTCTGTTGTAATAGGTCAGTAACTATCTGAAGGTATTCAGCTGATAAACTAATGGGCTTGTCCTGTATCTTGCCTTAGTATAACTATAGAACTGTGTAGAGTTGAAACTGAACATGTTTATCAAGTTGTGGTCTAAGCTTACAGGGTCCCCTGGATGAGGCATGCAACACCCCAGTGGACCAGAGGGTGACAATCACCAAGCTTATCTGAAACCCTAAAAGCCCTATGGTTCTTTTTGGTGTAGTAACTAATTATTCTAGTGAGTGATTTTCATTTCTGTGCAATTTTGACAAAGCTGTGATTTCTGCCAAAGGTAATTCATATCTGGGGTTGTGCATGAGTCATGAGCGAATTATATTACTATTGCTGCTTCTTCTATAGTGAAAGCTAGGGTTGGCAATTCATTTGAAATGTTTTTTCGTCATGTTTTATTCATTCTCTTTTCACTCGAACAGCAATGAATAAATCAAATGCTTTGACAAAAACATACAAATCAGACATCTGTGGCCATCGCAGGCCTGTTATAAACCTGTCCAGTCATTTTTATTTGGCCCAAATGAAGCCATTGGTGGCCTACCTGTCTATCTATCCACCTACCTTCCTGCACTCCCTGTGCCCGTGCACTCCTTGCACAGGACGGGCGTCTTCCACAAGGCTAGGCAGATGTGTCGCTGAAGGCCACGTGTTTTGGGGGAGTGGCTTTGGAGGGAGGCGCAAAGGCAGTGGTGGAGGTTTTCCAGTTGGATGCTTGGAAATTGATGGTTTGGTCCGTGGTGGAGAGGAGCTGATGTAGGAGCTGGTGGACGACCTGCCTGTGGCAGGAAGTCCCTTGTGGGTTAAATGACACCTGGACTCTGAAGTAATTATCACTCTCAATGGCACGTCTATGGAATGGAATACTGCTTCTAAACTAGACACTCGACTAGTTTTAAATGTCACTGCAGCCTACTTGTTTAGACTAAAAATGTCCTCCATGAATGATGAAGGTCTTGTCTACTTTCACATAAGTTATAAGTTGTATTTTATTTAACAAATTATAATGGTAAATGTCTGCTGAGGTGCTGAGACCTTTTCATTCAGAGTATTGTATTGTATTGTATTGTGACCAGATGAAGCTGAAGACTCACAGATGACTAAATACCCACTAAGTAAACTAAATACCCACTGCTGGAACCTATACTGAACTTCAAATTGACTTGAATATTCATAGTATTTTGACCTTGTGTATTGTATGGTTTCTAGTGTTTGTGTGAAGACAAATTCACAGGGTGTTGAGCTAAATACTACTGAAGATGTATGGTCCTCTACTTGTCAAGGAGTGTCCATGTTGGGGCATATTTGATAAATGGAACGCATTTTCATCTTTTATTCATCTACTGCTGTTCAATATCAGACGTTAGACCAAACGACCTGTGGATAGGATTTATTAAAACAAATCATTTCCTCTATAAATGGGAAGGCTGTGGAGTCTACTCTATTTTTTTTATTTATGAGGGTGAATCTGTCATCTGAGTTGGGAGACTTTCTTATTCCTGTCCTGGTGTCTAATTAAATGTGTTTGTTGTATTGTGACTAGATGAAGCTGAAGACCTGCTACCCGATGTGACTGCTAACATAAATTTGGAAGGTACACACCATCTCTTAAGTCCACTTTTAGTTTTGAAATACTTTCTATAATACTTTGTTCTGATTGTGAAGTATGCGATGACGCTATGTGCTGAATAACAAATGGCTGAAGTCGCACTGTCCTACTCTGTTGTCAAGAGTGTCCATGTTTGTGGACACTATTTTCACTAGGTGTCCAAAGAACCTCACCACCTCACCACCCACGGCTCAATAAGCCCTGGATGTATTTAAGTCAACTCGGACAAGAAGGGACGTTTCTCTTTTCAAACCAAATCGTGGCAACAGTGTTACATATGTTTATATTATATATTTATATTTCTGCTATACTGTTTTTCACTTCTACACTGTCTTTCCTTTTCTTTTTCCATGGAGTATTGTAACAAATGCAATTTCCCTCAGGGATCATTAAAGTATTTATGTCTGTCTGTCTGTCAGTGGGCTGCATAGTCCAGGGTTAGATTGTCAAAATGTATCCCGCCTATATAAGTTATGTCTTTCAGACCCAGAGGAGGACTGAGGCTATGAGAACCAGGCGCTTACCCAACCAGACATGCTAGCCCTGTGGTTTCTTCTGATGGAGGAGCCATGCATCTGGAAGAAGACCTTGAATCTATCAGAGTATTCCTTGTAAGTTCACCTAAACGGACCGTAATGGACTTGGGCAGGGTAGTGGATGGGGTGTTAGATCCCTAAGTACTTATACGACATTTAGGCTTCCTACGCATAAGAAAGCTTAACTTCTACTGGCTCCGAATTCGGCACTGTTGAAATCTTGTGTTTGGTCTGCAGCAGATACGCCTGAGCTGTATAACACCTGTATGCTGATGTCCTTCTGGTCTTCGCCCCACGAGGTTCATCTAAGCATCATCCTCAAGAAGAGGTTCTTCAGGACAGTAGTCCACTGCTGAAGCAGACATGGTCAGAACTAGGACTTTATATGTTGTAACTACAGTTCTAATAACCTGTTAATTACAATACACTTCAATGTTCCACAAAGTTACAAACACGTTCACTGCCATCCGATCTTCACCCAGTCACTGGAGATGTTGATCCAACTTATATACTACATATTGTACTACTATCTGCTACTATCATACTACTTGTATACAACTTGTATACTAGGTGAACATTGTGCGTTAATGTTTGTTCAACATTTCAGAACGACCAACGAACTGCACCTCGTCCCAGGAGAAGTCATCGCTGGACTGCAGCCTCGTCTACACACAGCTTGACTGTCACCACAACTTTGACATTCCTCTGGTCAAAGTGATGTTATTTTTGTGGCAACGGGGCCTTGTGTTTTAAAAGGCTCTTGACACCAGATGTACCCATGTGCTCGCACATGAGGGTTTTTTTTTTTACATGTCTGAAATATTAACTGACCTCACAACTTCAGGAGGGATCCCTCCCATGTGTTACTCCTGAAGGCTTCTTTGTCCCACTGCATGAGTGGTTCCTCGCCCTTAGAGTTCAGCGAGGGTTCGGAGTTGGGGAGAGCTGGTTAGGCATGGCCTGGTTTCACAACATACCTCTTCGCTTGCATTCAAAACGGTTTTGACATGGGCCAAAATGTTTTCATGTGCGAATGATTTTCTCTGAAATGTATTTTATTAAATGAAATTCTATAAAAAAATCTGTCCTGGTTATGACTTTTTCAGCATGTTTCATGCGTTTGGTTTAATGTTCTCAACTGCCTGGGTCATGATATAAAACTTAATTTCAAGTAAAACTCCCATAATCTTATATTCATAATGTACACATAATGCATAGCTATTGAATATTCATATGCACATTTTGTTATGATACATCATGACATAATAAAATCAAATGTATAACATACACCCTCAATCCTAACCTAAACCTGCACCCTCCCTCTATCCTAACCTAAACCTGCACCCTCCCTCTATCCTAACCTAAACCTGCACCCTCCCTCTATCCTAACCTTAACCTCCACCCTCCC
>OMKQ01046398.1:0-11452 GCA_900302335.1 Phycis phycis
CAAGGCATTCACCAGCAGCGCTGGAAGAGAAGGCGCATCCAGTGAGATGGGTCAGCACCTAATGGGAGTCTCGGTTGGAGCACTTAAACTGCAAGACATGCAAATGTAAAACATGACGCTTGGGGCCCTAGCATATGTTTTAGAGGTGGGAGAGGGGAACGGCTCACAAAGCACATCATCTGTGAGGATCTCTTAAGCCTCCCCCAGAGGGTCCCACAGGACCTCCCTACCCAGGTGGGGTCTCCTGCCGGAGGGGTCGCTCTGGTCGGAGGAGGCCGAGGTGCTGGAGGTGCCGTCCGAGGCGCCGGACTTGACTGAGCGGAACGACTGGTCTAGCGGTGCCAGCGGGCTGGACCGACCCGCAGCCCCTACAGACACAGTGTGGCTCCACTCTGAGCACAAAGCACACACACAACATTAAACAACATTACTATACAACAGTCAACAATACACACTGGTTAAACAACATTACTATACAGTCAAACAATACACACTGGTTAAACAACATTACTATACAGTCAAACAATACACACTGGTTAAACAACATTACTATACAACAGTCAAACAACACACACTGGTTAAACAACATTACTATACACCAGTAAAACAATACACACTGGTGAAAACATTAATATACTCCAGTCAAACAATACACACTGGTGAAAATATGAATATATACTAGTAAAACAATACACACTGGTGAAATTAAACACTGGTAAAACAAAACAGTGATATACCCTGGTGAAACAATACACACGAGTGAAACAATACACACACTCATGAACAAAACTAATATACAGCGGTAAAACAATGCACACGGATGAAACAATGGCAGTAAAACAAGACGGTAAAACAAAATAAAATGGTGAAGCAAAATCTTCAACCGAGTGATTTTGTTAACTACTTTGTAAAAAAGATAGATGACATCCATTCCTCATTTCCCCACCCACCTGTTGTCACCACCTGTGCTGTTGTCAGCCATTCCTCTCCTGTTCCAACTTCCTTCCACCTCTCACCCCCAATGAGCTACCATCCCTGGTCTCCTCCCAGCCGCCTGCCCTGCCGACCCGATCCCCACTCACCTTCCTCAGTCTATCACTCCTCCCCTTCCTCACCCATCTCATGAACACTTCTTTGACAACTGGTTGTTTTCACACTCTTACAGTGTGAAAACCCATCTGTAACCCATCTGTAAAGAATCACCGACCCGTCTCTCTTGTATCTCCAAAACGTGTACAACTTTAAAGTGCACTGTTTTCCCAGCTCTCTGCATCCCTCTTCCAGAACCACCTTATGGACTCAGTCCAGCTTCAAGGCAGGCCATCAGCTGCTCTCCTTGTCGCCACACTGCTAGAACAGCCTCTCCTCTGCTGTCATTCTGCTGGACTTTTCAGCAGCCTTTGAACCACTGTGAACCACCAGATCCTCCTCTCCACCCTCCAACAACTGGGAATCTCATTCTCTACACTCTCCCTGTTCACGTCCTACCTCACGGCCTGCACTTACAGGGTGACCTGTAGAGGATCTGGTAGAAGCACACAGAGCACACTGCTCTTCCTTCCAGAGAAGGCATCTCCCTTCCACTGCCTGTCAATCAGTATTGATGACTGTGGTGCCTGCGACACAGACAGCAAGGAGCATGGGTGTGAAACTGAATGACCAGCTGTCCTTTGCTGCAAACATCGCCACGACCACCTGCTCCTGCAGAGTGACGCTGTACAATATCAGAAGGATGCGTCCGTTGGTAACCCAGAAGGCCCCCAGGTTCTGGTCCAGGCTCTGGCCATCTCTCGCCTTGCCTACTGCAACTCCCCTCTTGCTGGTTGCCTGCATGCGCCATTCGTCTTCTGCAGCTCATGCAGAATGCGGCAGCTTAACTGCATTCAACTTCATCGTTGAATGCAGTTACTGTAAGTCGCTTTGAACAAAAGTATCTGCTAAATAAATGTAATGTTATGGACACACTGGTAAAACTACACACACTAGTGAATCAATACAGTGATAGACACTGGTAAAACTACACACACTAGTGAATCAATACAATGATAGACACTGGTAAATACACACAGTGTACTGGTGAAACAATACACATTTTTAAAACCATACAATAACACACACTGGTAAATCAATGCACACTGGTAAAACTGTTGTGGTAAAACAAAACAAATGCACACTGATGAACAAGTACATATACACTCACACACAACACACACTGATAAGACAAACACACAGTGAAGAAACAGAAGTACTGCAGTTTGTATCAGATGGTCTTCACTCGGCTCAGTAAACGTGAGGCCTTCGATAGTGACCATCCTACGTTGCTCAGGCCTGGTTCACCATGCTGTCACCATGCTGTCACCATACATCTTTGGTTCTCCATTTGTGTCACCTCACATCTGATTACTTTGCTCCAGTAGGATATGTGTGACTGGTACCAAAGCAGTAATAATAATAAAAACATACATTTCGGTAGCATATTCAATACAGAATATAATGCAGCTCAGAGTGCTTCATATCTAATATCAGAACAATTTTCGAGTGGCTACAGTGTACTATATAACCCGGGCTGCAGCGGTACCAGAGTAATCCTCCAGGCGAAGGCAGCCGAAGCACAGATGGACCCTCCACTGTTTGCGGACATTCTCCTTCATCAGGCAGTGGAAGATGAAAATAAACAGCCCTGGAATGTAAATGAGTAACCAAAACAGGAAATGAGGATGAAAAAGCATTTTTACGTACATTCTTAAGCTAGGGCTGTTCTTGTGTATTTTTTCAAAAGTCCAATACTGTTGTGGGTTCACAAGAACACACAGGGTGAATAACCACCACACCAGGGGTCATAGCTAATGAGCTGACGAGGCGGATGTTGTTACCCAAAGCATCCTCACCGAGTCGGAGTCTAAGGCTGGCTGGGAGTGAACCACCATGAAACCAGACTGCTAGACTGATCCATCAGAGTGAGACCAACCATTAGCGTGCCCCCTGTCTCCCAGGTGTCGGGGAGAGAGGAACCTGACCTTGCAGGCTGTTGAAGCCGGAGAACAGGTAGAGCATGGGCACCCTGGCGGGGCCCCAGGTGAAGAAACCCGTCGTCCAGGTGAGTCCCAGCAGCAAGGTGAGGCTGGCCACGCCCCTCAGGTCTCGCAGCAGCCCGCCACTGATGCCCGCTGGCCGGTTGGACCGCATGTGATGGATCTGTATCAGCACCACCACAAACACCTGCAGAGAGAGAGACAGAGAGAGAGAGAGAGAGAGAGAGAGAGAGAGAGAGAGAGAGAGACAGAGAGAGAGAGACAGAGAGAGAGACATCAGCATCACCACAAACACCTGCAGAGAGAGAGACATAGAGAGAGAGTGAGAGAGAGAGAGAGAGAGAGAGAGACATCAGCACCAGCACAAACACCTGCAGAGAGAGGGAGAGAGAGAGAGAGAGAGAAAGGAGAGAGAGAGACATCAGCATCACCACAAACACCTGCAGAGAGAGACAGAGAGACACACAGAGAGAGACAGAGACAGAGAGAGAGAGAGACATCAGCACCACCACAAACACCTGAAGAGAGAGAGGGAGAGAAAGACAGAGACAGAGAGAGAGAGCGAGACAACAGCACCACTACAAACATGATGAAATCAACAAAGTGATAAAATATGATGAGCTAACCTCAGTGCAGTACAGTACTACATAGACGTATGTGCTGATAGGTTTTGTATCTAGTAGATCTAAAATACTAATCTTTATTCCAAATATGGAAGGGTGTTTAGCAAGGCGTTTCTATATTACCGCTATGTTGAAGAAGAACACCATCACGGCGTAGCCCACCACAGTCACGTAGAAGGTGGTGTCATCTTGGATCCAACAGCTGGTTAAACACAAGCATACTGCTCACAGTGTTGTGGATGTGGATCAGGCAATGCATCAACCACTAAGCTTGGAAAGCACCAATCACACAAAGGATGACGATGCTCTTTGATCTTTGTTCCCTGTACAGTGTGCTGTGTCATACAATTTTAAGCATACATTTACTTTTATTTTTATCTTCATGTCATTCCACCATAGAGCTCCTCAAATGTCTGGTCTTTTCCCGAAACTCACAAGTCCTTGTTGTCATACAGTATCTTCATGGCAGACTTGTCTGTAAAGAGGTGGCTGCCGTAGGCCTCTCTGTTCACCACCAGCACCAGCAGACACACTACCAGGGGAATACCTGGAATACCAATACAATGAGAGTCATAGTGTAATGTTAATGTAATGTAATGTAACAGCCAGCTTCAATACAATGTAATGTAGCTAGCCTCTGTATAATGCCACGTGTAATGTAGGCCTAATTCAAATGTAATTCAGCTAGCCTTTAGTTTGTCTACAGGAAAGTTGTAGACATTGGGGATCAAACCGAGGAGTCAAGTTGAAAGAAATTACCATAATTTCAGCCAAATGTATTTTTTCATTAAAATGATTATAACACCATACCATTGCAACATCTCCCATACAAGTTATTCTCCACTCCTACAATATTTGATCAACAAGTAATATGGAGGGAGCAAAGACATTTGTTCCATTTTGCAGCATGGCCTAGTTCAGCTCAAAGCCTGGCCGGCTGTGACCGTACAGTGGAAACCCTAACAGACATTTACTGTGAAATATGAATGTGAAATATTCATCTAAAACCCAGTGAGTTTCTGGTCATTATTTATGGGGTATGTTTTCTTCATGCTTTGCTCCTCTCTTCATCTTTAGAAATATTCCTTCAACTATACAGATTATAACCACAGCTATGAGTCACCAGAGTGCAGTTTTCACATTCCTTAGAATCCGAGATGGTAATATGAACACAAGAGTAACATTTTTCATTTCACTCGGAGATGGAACATTTTCCACAGTCCGACATGCAAATATATGCAAATACTTTCCACTCCAGAGGGGCTGGATGGGGGACATGGGGGTGTTTCATATTCATAGATCCTGGTGTTCTCAATACGCCTGAAGTTTGCACAGAGGGCACTAAGCCATTTCCTGTGTCTTTTTTCAATGGAGAAACCTGAATTTAGTATTTGTGTATTTGTGTGTGTGTGGGGGGGGAGAGAGGGTGTGGGGGAGAGAGGGTGTGGGGGAGAGAGGGTGTGGGGGAGAGAGGGTGTGGCTCTCGAAAACCCATTGAGAGGACAGGTGAGTTTCATGGCTTCTTCTGTGGCCCTCAACGCGCTGCCACTTAATAACAAACACATTAACAATACATCTTCATCAAGTTGACAACACATGTGCAGCATGTAGGAAATTGCACTGCCCATTCAGACAGAGTAACACAACACACGTGTGCACGCACTAGAGCATGTGTGACAACACACGCGGTGGCTCACCCCATCCCAGGGCGCAGAACTTGAGGATGTAGGAGGGCACGTAGACGTTGAAGACCTTGACCAGGGCCAGGTACATGTTGACCGCCTCCAGGCCCATCCAGGTGAAGGACGCCAACAGGAAGTAGTGCAGGGCGCAGGCCACGCCCACACACAGGCCGTACACGCCCCAGGAGGACAGCCAGGAGTTGAGCAGGAACACCAGGTTGAGTGAGAGCAGCGCCAGAGACAGGTTGATGAGGATCTGGGAGGGGTAGTCCCGACGCAGCTTCCTGAGGGAGAGACAGGGAGAGAGAGACAGGTTGATGAGGATCTGGGAGGGGTAGTCCCGACGCAGCTTCCTGAGGGAGAGACAGGGAGAGAGAGACAGGTTGATGAGGATCTGGGAGGGGTAGTCCCGACGCAGCTTCCTGAGGGAGAGACAGGGAGAGAGAGACAGGTTGATGAGGATCTGGGAGGGGTAGTCCCGACGCAGCTTCCTGAGGGAGAGACAGGGAGAGAGAGACAGGTTGATGAGGATCTGGGAGGGGTAGTCCCGACGCAGCTTCCTGAGGGAGAGAGACGGGGAGACAGACAGACAGACAGACTGAAGGTGAGTGTGACAGAGAGAATTAGTTATTTGACTAATGTAAGTCTGGTATACATTTTTTATGAGCCATTCCACAAATCTTAAAATTGATATTGTTAGTGTGTGTTTTCATATTAACAACCTATCACAGAAATTAAATGATAGACTAATAATATGTCATGTATTGACTGCTTTACTGTAAACTAGGCTCAATAATCCTAGATAATATATTAACATTTAATTGAAACTCAATCAAAACACAATTTATTCATTTAGCAGATACTTTTTACCCAGAGAGACCTGCATGTTATTACTTAGGAGCATCTCGCTCCAGGAGGCCTGCAGGTGGGATGCAGACCTGGAGGGGACCCCAGGACTGGGAGTCAAACACCCGAGCCCAGACCCCCAGGGCTGGGAGTCAAACACCCGAGCCCAGACCCCCAGGGCTGGGAGTCAAACACCCGAGCCCAGACCCTCCTGCCCCCGAGATTCAACAGCCCACAGAAGCGTCTCACTCGAAGGCGGTGTACGTGAGGACGGTGACGCCCAGGAAGAGTGAGGACACCCCGCAGCCCACATAGGTGACGATGGTCAGCGCCATCTCAGTGGTGGGGTCCAGCTCTGTCCTGGACACATCCTACCAAACACACACCATATCAACACTTCATACCATGCATATTAATACCAACCCTTTGCTGCTACTGTTATTGTACAGTTATGAACCTAGCATATACTCGCAGTGCTACAACAACTGCGACGACAAGAGCACAAGGTATGTACTGTATATACTAAACGGCGTGCGGTTGGTGTGTGCTGTGGGACATGCAGGCGCGTACCAACAGCACTCCAAAGTGTGTGAGGTGGTCACACAGACAGGTGGTGTAGTCGACGCTGGTGTTGTGTGTCCTGCAGCCGTGACCGTCCCAGCCACCATGTCCGTCTGCACCCCGCAACACATGTTATAAAGCAGTGTCCTTCATCATCACCATCGTCACCATCATGTTCATCCTTACTGTTCATGACTTCTGTGTTTTGATGACACCAAAACATAATTTATAATAGCCAGTTCATATAGCCAGTTCTAAAAAGGAATATATTTACAATATATGTACAGTATATACTGTATACTGTGCCATGGTTTCCTCCCCGTCCACCCTGGGCCTGCTCTGTCCCACGTTTCTGCCTGGTAAAGGTTTTTCCTGCCACTGTCACAGAATGAAAAGTGCTTGCTCATGGTGAGAATCTGTTGGGTCTGTAAATAATAATAATAATCATACAGAGTTTGGACCTGCTCTGTATGTAAATTGTCTTGAGATAACCTCTGTTATGATCATTTCAGCGAATTGAATATATATTCTATTGAAGATTTAAATATCATACTGTATGTATATATATGTATGATAAAATGCAGATTACATTTACATTTAGGGCATTTAGCAGACGCTTTATCCAAAGCGACTTACAAAGAGTACATTTGTCATAAGAAGGTGAAACATTTCATTGCTGCTAAGAAAGTCACCAGAACAAGATTCAAGCAATTCAATTGCTAGGTGAACCATTGCTAGTATACAACATCTCAGTGTGCCAAGACATACAATGTACAAGAGCATGAGGGATTTTTTTTTTTTGTAGAGGATGGATGTTATGCAGGGTTCAGGTGAACAAGTGGATGTTGAGTCTCTTCCGGAACATGGGGGGTGACTCTGATGCATGATTCAGATGCATGTTATTATATATATATCATTGTTATTATTATTATTATCAAATCTGTATTATTATCATCATTGTTAACTATGAATCGTTCATATTTCTATTATTTATATTGTTGTATTATAAATTATTCATATTTATATATTAATAGAAAGACCTACTATTTCTGTTGAAGTTCCAGTAGACACACTGCACGTTGTTGTTGAGCTTTGACAGAAAGAAACACAGACTATCGTATTTTAAGAAGTATAGGATGTATCCAAGCCATCAACAAAAAACTGTAAATGTAGGGATTGTCTCTCATGCAGCAACACTAACACAGAGGATGAGCCTACTGTATTGGGTACAAGATGGTGGAGCATGATCTCCACATCCTGATCCAGGTCTGTGATTGGATGGCTGGCATTGGTCACGCTGGCTGCTACCACAAAGGTGTTGAGCATCTGGCCGCGCTCAGCGCTCTGGCAGAAGGGTAACCAACAAGCTACACTGGTACAGAGCAATATGGTAACATGATGCATTTAGCTGTGGCATACTCTCAGTGCCATTAAAGGTCAACAGTAGACAATGAACCACAATACTATAAATTACTTTGTTATCCCTATTCGTTTAAAGTGGCTTGCTTTCAGTTGAAAGAGTTATTTATTATCCTGCCGAAGCCAGAACAAGCACAGAACTGAAGAAAGCCCAGTTAAGCATCATGTCATCTTCTAAAATATTACAAGAAGAGGCATATATACCTCTGGCACCTTGAAGAGCATTTGGCTGCCAAAGAACTGGAACAGTATTCTGGGTGGGTCCAGGCCGGGGGGGGCTGGCTGGGGGAAGCTGTGGTTCAGTGCAGACGGCAGAGAGATGAAGGCCACAGTGCCGATGAATGGGAGCGTATTGATGTGTATCTGCAGCAGAGACAAACACCACCATGTGAAGGAAGGTTAGCCTCCTGTATCCACGATCACGCACACACACTGCCCACGTCCAAGAAGCTCTCATCGTCACCTAACATCAACGCTGTTATGGCATCTGAATTGTGTAAATGTAAATCCATTATTATTATGACATTATTATTATTATTATTATTATTATGAAGGTTTCCAGTATGCTAACATGCAATAACAATATGCCAATGATATATTAATAATAGTATTATTATGGTAATATTATTTTGTTAAAAATGCTAGAGCTACTATTTAAGTGTAATTTTGCTAGAAATGGCATAGCCATTATAGCCACTATAATTGAGTGAAATGCGATGTGAGAATATCATTTAGAATAGCTAGCTTACGTATTTAGACAACTTTTATGTTAAAACACTCATGGCTCATTTCTGACCAATCAGGGCAGTTCTTCCTGATTGATTCAGGAAATCCTTTCCTATCACGCCCATGTCAATCACATGGGCGGGAAATGTCTTCTAAATGGTGGAGAAACAGGGGGGAGGGTTGTTTAATCTTGCTCTCTTCCTTTGTTTTCTTGTTTCTCTTTACAATTCTCGAATCACACATACAGCAGCTTTAACATGCCACTATTACCATGGAAAGGTATAATAACAGTATATTGATATTGATCATTATATGTCATCATAGCATGGCGAGGTACCTCTGGAGTCGAGCCTCCCTGGGTGGAGGACACGCCGAAGGTGAGGCTGGTGAAATGTCCAGAGGGGATGTCCACCGCGGACAAGGCCATGGCTGGAGCCAGCATGCTGGAGGAGCCGTTGTAGCCCTGCAAGTTGTCCCCTACCTTCTCTGTGATCTTCAGGATACTGAGGGGCAGGGAGACCACCAGAGGGTCCAGATGGGAAGGCGTGAGATCAGAACCCTGTTGTTGACTGTGTTTTAACATGATGCCAACTCTCTGTCTATGAGCCTGTGCTTTCGCTGGGGTCATTTAAATGTTGATCGCAATTAAATCAGTGCTGAGAATAATGTTACTTTCTACATTTTCTATTTTATTTTATTTTCTCTTGTTAGACTTGCACTGTTCTTTTGTTGCTGTAACACCTGCATTTCCCTTCCCATATTGCTAAAGTGTTCTGTCAGCTTATTCTTTTGAGAAGAAATGGTAAAACAGAAAATGGTCCTCCAGCACATTTTCTGCTACTTTCAACAAATGATCCAGCTGTGAGTCAGGTCACCAATGGTGCACTCAACTGAACGCTGCCTGTAGACACTCAGGGTGTTCTAGTGGTCAGGGGTGTCTCAGCCAAAAGTTTCAGGACTAGTCCCCAGTCCTCATTAAAAATATAACAAAAAAACACATCTCGAATCTCACACAATCGCACATCTCACATCTCACACAATCTCAAACCAAAATCCCCTGTAATCCACTCTGCGTGCTAAGCGTCTGCTGAGGGACTACACAACGCTCTGCCAGGAGAGCCGGCGGGGTGCTCACAGGTTGGTGAAGTGCATCAGGCTGGTGTGCGACTCCAGGATCTCGGAGATGATGGTGATGACGGCGAGGCCCAGGTCCCGCGTGACCGCGCTGGTGTTCAGCACCGACTCCAGCTTGTTCAGCACCGTCCCCAGCTCCTGATGGGTCAGCTCGGACTGGTCGCTTAGCAACCGCTTGATCAACGCCACCACGTCCATGCTGTTCTCTGGAGCGAGGACGCGACCAGCAAGAACACGTGTCATTGACATTTAGTGAGCGGATGTTTCCGTCGAGTGAAGCTCAGAACAAGCGCACAGTGGAGCAGAACTGCAACAGTTGGATCCAACTGGGTCATCATTTGTAGCTTATTCTGGAATTGCGTACACTGTAAAGAAACAGCCTGTCCATCACTGCACTACAGGCAGAGTGAGTTAGGTAACAGAGTCAGAGGTCACAATAATTGTAGTGTAATAGAAGTAGAAATGATAGTGTCTATTTGGTACATTCACTGGTACATACAAAACACGTCTTCTGACCAATCAAAAACCTGAAAGAAGAAATGGTAAGGAGGGTGTAGAGGCGACCGCGCGTGGAACCAACCAGGAGTGACGACTACGTGGTCCAGGTCTGGAATCGTTTCCACCACTTGGAGGCACTGATCCACATCTGGGGGCGTCCAGTGAGTACTGAGGCAGAGTTTACTGTTGGTCATAACATGGAACATTGGATGGATCAGGTCAGATGTTATTTTCGGTGCGTGTGTGTGCGTGTGTGTGTGTGTATGTGTGTTCGAGTTTCAAGTTTATTGTCACGTACTAGATAACAACGTACATCATTACCAGCAGTGAAATTATTGTTGTCCGGGTCAACTCAACTTTACAAAATATAAAATGTAAATGAAATTAAAATCTAATAAATCAAATAAGTAGTAGTGTGTGTGTGTGTGTGTGTGTGTGCGTGCGTGTGCGTGTGTGTGTGTGTTAATAATATTCTTATACTCATTAAATCATAAAAAGGTCCCTATATGATTCAACTGCCCTTCTCCCTAGTAGCAGCAAGCCGTAATTAAGCCCAGTGAGTAAACAGCGCAGGTCAATACATGGTCTGTAATGAGGCACCATTACAGACCTAATCAACACCCATAAAGGCTGTCCTCTCAATGTGGAAAACACACAGAGGGAATGTTTGTCGCGCTTAATGACTTTATTATATTTCCTGTTTGCGGTCCGTAATATCAGGGGCTGTGAAGACCCGAGGGCAAACAGATTAACACTTACAGCCGGAGCCGCGCGTTGGTTGTAAAAGCAGAAGGATGAACCGGCCGCACGGAAGCCAAGGACCAGCCTGCTCCCTCCTGCTGTTGACTTACACGCGGTCCTGACCAACGTGTCTATCCTTCTGTCTGTCTGTCTGTCTGTCTGTCTGTCTGTCTGCCCCCCCCCCCCCCCC
>OMKQ01046401.1:0-12169 GCA_900302335.1 Phycis phycis
CATAGATACAAGCATGGTGAGGCAAGGCATGTTTAATTAGCACCCTTCAAACACAAGATGTTTTTTTAAATCTGATTTAAAAAAACATTTAATTACAATCCTTGAAAGACATTGTAGGTCAGCTTACACATAATGTGCGATTCATTTATATCAGCGATGATATTCATAGCTGCAGAGCCAATTCACGTGGAGCATGCCGTAAACAAGCCGGATTGCAGCACACAATTGTATTTATTACATTTTCGTGGTTTATTTTTCTAATGAACACAATTAAATATATATTCATTATTATCAATATTTAAAGATGTAGTAGAATGTCTTTGGTTTTATATTGTTGGAAATAGGTTTTCTTTTTAGTCAGGCACAAACCAGCATTCACATTACAGGTCCTTAGAAAGGGGACTTGTCCAGTTAGACAAAAAGAACTTAGCAGCGGGTGTGTATGTTGTACTTTAGATATCACATCCCTCTCCGTTCTTTCCCCAAAAGCATATGATTAAAACATTATAGTGGGATTGAGGAGGAAGCAAATTTATGAACATGATTACATCTGCCGGTAAGTTGTTGCACTTGTATTTTTTCCAACGGCGGTGTTACTAACTGTAGCCATTGATTTAGCTGAGTCACATAGTTAGCGAGTGTCAGTTAGCCGGCTAAAGCAATTCTAATGTTGTATTAAAATAGTAATAATAGCCACGATTGAACCAACATGGTATTTTAACATATATGCGGTATATGATCATTAAAATGTCACATTGTGGTACTGCGCTGTCATCGAAGATCAGTGATCACTGATCAGTTATGCTATTGGTGCTTGTTGTGTGTGTGCGCGTGTGTGTTGATTTTGATCTCTGGAATACAAACCAACAGCGGCACATTAATTTGATTCGTTTTATTTCAGCTGGAATAATTTCCCTCCTGGATGAGGAGGAGCCCCAACTCAAGGTACTAGCTGGTTGTTGTGCTAGCGTGACAGGCTACAATGACTTGCTAGACGGCTTCATCTGCGTGCATCTCTGTGGCCTGCTTCTCTACATTAAGTCAGCAGCTCCCCACTTCCATAAGCTGTAGTAACATCAACATCCCCTCAGAAACCTCGTGTTCAAACTAGCACTGTTATTTAAACCATATTGGTGCTGTATTCATTGAAAGTAACCACTTCTGCAATTGTTTACATTGTCAACACAAATGGCGTTATTACAGAAAGCATCCACACACATTTAGTTCTATTGCGTATGGTGGCATCTGCCGTATAAATGTATTCTTGCTTAACAGCCTTTCCTTTAACATGGCTCATGTTTATGTGTACATTGCAGGAGTTTGCGCTGCATAAGCTGAACTCCATTGTCAATGACTTCTGGGCTGAGATTTCAGGATCCGTAGACAAGATGTAAGTGACTTTACTCCCCTTATTATTTTACTTTTAATCCCCACATTATTGTGATGAATAGATTTGCTTATTAATACTGGACAGTTTTCATCTATCCAACACTTTCCTACCATGCCTGCCAATCCCAACCTTCCCATTTTTTGAAAACTTTAAATGCCACCATTTTATTTATTGAAATTGTTTATTTCTGATTGCTAAGTTCTTGGCATCAGCAATTTAGCTTGACTAGATATGGTACTGTCCTATTTATTTAAGCTTCAACAAATACTTTTTTTATGGTATTCCTTTGCAATGCGCCATGTAACTGGGAACTCTGTATTACAGTGAAGTCTTGTACGAGGATGAGACGTTTAGGAGCAGGGAATTTGCTGCTCTGGTTGCCTCAAAGGTGTTCTATCACCTGGGAGCTTTCGAGGAATCCCTCAACTACGCCTTGGGAGCTGGTGACCTCTTCAACGTCACGGATGACTCAGAGTATGTGGAGACCATTATTGGTGAGTGAAGACAAAAGAATACTCTGCGTTATTATATGTGGGAGATCCAGTGTTGCAGTTGAGTAGGAAGTGCATATTTTAATTGAGGTTGGCTGTTACCCCTGGGTAAAAGGACCTAGGTAACAAGGACTCCTTTTAAGTTGTAGTAGTGGTACATTTGAGTGTTGTCGCGGTTACGTGTGTTAGTGTGCATCACCCGTGGGGTTTTATTCACGTTGTTATTTTGCTATTATTATGAATTGTATTACTTGTAAAATCTAAAAGGCTTGCTGGCACGAGGATAATGAGACAAAAGGTTGTTTTGTTTGCGCTGTACAGCATCGAACATCAAATGCTTAAGTTTAACTGGGGTTGGATCTGCGTGTGTTGGTGTATGGTAGGACCCATTGGCTGCATGGGTTCTGTCTTGTCTGGTGTGGATGTGTTTGATGCGCTTGGTGCATTCTTACAACTCTCTGCATAAATTGCGTTTGATGTGGAATTGCCAACTCCAATATTTTAAATGAAATGAGTTGTCTTCTCGCCTTCCAGCCAAATGCATCGACCACTACACCAAGCTGCGGGTGGAGAACGCCGAGCTGCCAGAGGAAGAGGAGAAGAAGAGCATCGACCCGCGCCTCGAGGGCATCGTCAACAAGATGTTCCTGCGTTGCCTTGGCGACCACAAGTACAAGCAGGCCATTGGCATCGCCCTGGAGACCAGGCGATTGGACGTCTTTGAAAAGACGATCTTGGAATCGGTGAGTAGTTTGAATTGCGTGCCTCATTTAGAACTGGGCTGGGGATTAGTCTTCAGTGACCTTTTTTGAGGATAAATCTTTTTGTCTTCAGTCGGTAAATGTTCCGATTTCCCTTTCTCTTTGAATTGCAGATTTGTACAATGGAGCTGAGAATACTGCTTGATTTTGCAAACTATGATTACCAGGATAGAAAATATAAAAGTGAAATGAATGTGTAAATGTTTTCATTGTATTGCATAGTTCTAAAATGTAGTAAGATACCATTTGACTATATTTGTAGACCTTCAGGAGGCAGAGTCTAGGTCCACTTATGGTAATGGTTGAGCCCCTATAATCATCATCATTGTCTCCTCTTATGTCTCTTTGTGTCCTACAGAATGACGTGAGCGGTCTGCTGGCCTACAGCCTGAAGGTCTGCATGTCCCTGATGCAGAACAAGAGCTTCCGTAACGAGGTGCTCCGTGTGCTGGTCAAGCTCTACATGAACCTGGAGAAGCCAGACTTCATTAATGTTTGTCAGGTAAGACTCAAACTTGACCAGACCCTTCTCCCTGGAATTTCCCAGAAACCACTTTCACACTTGCAGCCTGTGGCCCGTAATTTAACAGCATAGGGGTAATCTGAGAGCCAGTATCGAAATGCCAGCAAATCCATTCCTCTAATTTCCTTGCAGGAGGGAATTATAAACCACTATACGACATAAAGCTTTACATACGGTGGATTGGGCCGCTTAGTGTATCGGGTAGTGACACTGCTTGTTTAATGGAAGGATTGGCGAAAATTTGTGAATTGGACTGTTTCCAAACTGCACAAAGGTAACGTGTACTTTCTGGGAGATCGCCGCAGAGGACTTAAATGACATTGCCAGCACTGTGTGAATGGTAGCATTCCACTAAAAAGACAGAAAGGCGTGTCTTCTTTGAACAACAGAAACCAACCTTTACCGGAAAATGTAATCCAGTCATTCTACCGCATGTGTGAGAAGAGGTGGTATTAATAAACTCTCAATAGAAATGTGGAACGTCCAGTACCACTGGTTTGTGCTGGTGGTTTTCCAACATGGTGCCGAAGGTTATGAAGTTGCTTTTTAATTTGTAGAAATAAAGCATTTATTTGAGTTGACTCGTTTGTACATCAATCAAGTTCCCCGCATTAAAGTACTTCCCCTCCTCCGTGGTGAATCTTGAATGTAGGCCGACCTTCTAGAAGAGCGTGAAGGACCTCGATCGATGTTGGAAGGTTCCACTGATCCACCTTTTCTCTCTCTCTCTCTCTCCCTGTGCAGTGCTTGATCTTCCTGGACGACCCCCAGGCCGTCAGCGACATCCTGGAGAAGCTGGTGAAGGAGGACAACCTGCTGATGGCCTACCAGATCTGCTTCGACCTGTATGAGAGCGCCAGCCAGCAGTTCCTCTCCTCCGTCATCCAGAACCTGCGCACCGTGGGCACGCCCATCCCCTCGGTGCCCGGCTCCACCAACACAGGCACCGTGCCCACCGCCGACAAAGACAGGTGGGCAGTGGATTTCAAAATAAGAGTTTGTCATGGAAAAACATTGAGTGCGAACGGGTTTATTACTTTGTGTCACAGTGCCGAAAATGCCCTCAAAATGTATGTTCAGATTTTTGAAGTTGATGTTCATTTCTTTAATTCAAAGGTATTTTTATATGCCTTTTTTGGATGTTTTTTAAAACTTTTAATTTGCAGTGCAAAACGACTGGTAAACATTCTATGGGTGTGTTTTCCAGTGAGTCAATGGAGACAGAAGAGAAGGCCGGCAGCTCTCCTGCTGGGAAACCGGCAGAAGTGGTGAGCGTTTATCATGTACATGTACCAGAGACCCAACTGTCTCTCTGCCCTGTTGATCACCCCCATCTAAACTCTCCTGTGACCTCTGGCCGCGTTCGCTATAAAGGAGGAGCCTAAAGACCAGAACGCCAAGATGATCAAGATCCTGAGTGGGGAGATGGCCATCGAGCTTCACCTGCAGTTCCTCATTCGAAACAACAACACAGACCTGATGATCCTCAAAAACACAAAGGTAAAGGCAGGTGCTTTAAAGAGGAAGGTTTTGCATCAGGATATCTCCTTGATATAACCAATCAACCCACCAGAAAACTCAAATATTCATTCGTGCCGTATCGTGTACTTCAAACGTTGTGCAGCATTTCATTGACATGCGTATTGCTGAGCTTGCATAATAACAATTCGTACTGCGCTATGTGTACTGTTTTTGATTGCGTTTTGTTTATTTTGATATTCAATTAGGATGCAGTTCGAAATTCGGTGTGCCACACGGCTACGGTCATCGCCAACTCCTTCATGCACATGGGAACCACAAGTGATCAGTTTCTCCGGTATGGTGCTTTACTCTGCATGCAACTTTGGGTTCATTTTATATCAGTATACTTTCAATTTGTTGCATAAGATCGATCCTCTACCTCTTTATTTTAAAATTTTAAAACCCTACCCTCATGCTGTTATTTGTTGTACGTCTTGGCACTTTATAATCACTCTTTGTAACTTGGCACTTAGCCAGAGATGTTGTTTACTAGCAATGGTTAACCTAGCAATTGAAACGCTTGAAACTTGAAAGGCTTGAAACACCTTCTTATGACAAATGTACGCTTTGTAAGTCGCTTTGGATAAAAGCGTCTGCTAAATGCCCTAAATGTAAATGTTATCCATTTATTAATGTTTCTGGTTATTTGTTGCCCATTTCCAGAGAGAACTTGGAGTGGCTAGCGAGAGCCACCAACTGGGCTAAGTTCACAGCCACCGCCAGTCTGGGTGTCATCCACAAGGTATGCTGCTCTCCACATCCCCTGAGGATGTGTTAGAGTTGTAGTACTCAAGACCACTTTTACGTGGTCTTGGTCTTGTCTCGGGCTCAGCCATAGAGGTCTCGAGGGGGTTTGTGCATAAACCAAGCAGCGAGCTCATGCTCATCACAAAACCTTATATATGACGCAGCCCTCGTACACTATGCATCAAATATGTTACATTGTATATATTTTCCTAACGGCTGCGCCATCGTTCACGTATTGGTGTAACTTAAACACTAGTCTGTTTTTTTTTTTCCCGGTCTTGACTTGATCGGTCTTGGTCTCGATACCCTCTGGTCTCGGTAGTGTCTTGGTCTTGGTTTAGGCGATCTTGACTACAATTCTAGGATGTGTCGTTGAAGGCAGTTCATGTTATTGGTATCAAACCGGTTACATGTTTTGAAGAGAGCGCAAACCTCCACGAGAACAATTCAGTTGTCTCTTTTGAGGTCACGCGGAATCGCCTGGTTCTGCTCTTTTTTAGCTCGTGTTGGTCAGCGTGTAGAACATGACTCCACAACGCGTGCTGCGTTGCTCTGTTGACCTTGTGGACCACACGACACAGGGACACGAGAAGGAGGCCCTCCAGCTGATGGCGACCTACCTGCCCAAAGACACCTCCCCGGGCTCGGCGTACCAGGAGGGAGGCGGCCTGTACGCCCTGGGCCTGATCCACGCCAACCACGGCGGGGACATCATCGACTACCTGCTCAGTCAGCTGAAGAACGCCAGCAACGACGTAAGATGGCGCGGTTTGGCTTCGGGTTGTGATGTTTTTTTATTAAGAACACGCAGTAGGAAATGAACTGCCCTAATTAAGACAATGTTTTCTTTTTTTACAATGGCTGATTAAATTATTTTGTATCCTTTTTATAAAGTAATGTTTGAATTCTTTCTATCTTTATTGGCGTAGAGCAATAGCGTAAATGAATCCTGTTGTTCCATCTATGTAGTTTCCTTCACTCGCTACTTATTCATACTTTATTAATACGTTCACTGTGGTGCTTGTTTGTGATTGGCAGATTGTGCGTCATGGTGGGGCTCTTGGCCTGGGCCTGGCCGCCCTCGGCACTGCCAGACAGGATGTTTATGATCTGCTCAAGTCCAACTTGTACCAGGACGACGCCGTCACCGGTATGTACACAGGGCCGACTGAACGTTGATGCCTTACTTTGATGACTACTGAACTCATTGTCTTGAAGCCCATCCCAGGCAATTCGCGTTGGGTTAAAGAGGGTGTTCACCATAAACCACAGTTTATAAAAACATACCATTTATTTGATCTAACATCGAGTAACACGGACCGTCCCTTGGTTTGGTTCACACGGTAAGGGCTGCAAGTGGTTTTAACACTGAACAGGGAGCATCAGCCGGGTTTGCCCCCCGCCCCCAGCCTCTGAGCACCATGCAATCCCCGATTCCTCCTGTAGGTGAGGCTGCAGGCCTGGCGCTGGGCCTGGTCATGCTGGGCTCCAAGTCTGCCCAGGCCATCGAGGACATGGTGGGCTACGCCCAGGAGACGCAGCACGAGAAGATCCTGCGCGGCTTGGCCGTCGGCATCGCCATGGTGATGTACGGGCGCATGGAGGAGGCCGACGCCCTCATCGAGAGCCTCTGCAGAGACAAGGTTGGTCCCGGGAGAAGAGCTCACGTTTGCGGACCGCGTCAGCAACAGGAAGCCGCCATCGCTGCGCTGCATCGAAGCACCTGGCAACAGTTTATATTGCAACACGCAATATGTATGGCCATATGCATAGTTTGGCACGCAAATGGTTTCATACAGCCAACAAAAGACTATCTATCTACACTAGGGATGGACCATACGACTTATTTCTCAAACCCTGTTTCCCAGCGTTTTGTGTGCGACTAGTCTTAAAGGAAAATGCCTCGAAATCTGTCAAAATGTAGCCCATCACAATATAAGCAGTGAGACATGGTGAAACCTTTACTGTGAAATGGACTCTTTATTGACATTTCAACTGCGCCAACACTACGGGTCCTCCAGCTCCTTCGTACATCAATTAAAAAACGGGTGTCGAAATGAAGTCATGAAATTACCAGCTGATTGCAAACAGCAGCGCACTGACATGACTGCAGGTACAGGTGGGGTGAAGAGCACTGCTGTGAACCAGATTAGAAAAAGATTTAATTTAGGATTTACGAAGGTTTTATGAAACTACAAGTTGGTTAATCAGGCCTAATTAAAGGCGAGGTCTAATTCTGCCGTTGGTGCATGCCGAGATTTTAACATTTGATTTATTGTTGTAAATGCCTTTTACCAAGTGTAGCAGTCGACAGTTCATGGTATTCCGGATACCAGGATATGATTCTGTTCACTAGAACCCAATGTGTCACAACTCTAAAGGAATCGGGTGAAGTTGTGTTTTTACATTCTCATCTTATCAAACCTTTGAATCTCTGCGTTGGTATGTGTCTTCCCAGAGGTTGATGGCTAACAGTTTCCCCCGTGACCAGTCATACGTTTCCCCCCGTTGTATGTGTTCAAAGTGTGTTGTCGGCGAGCCTCTCCCTTTGTTCAATGCGCCAAGAGGACTTCCACAAGACTTGGATGTGGGGAAATGTGTCTTGTGTGTGTGTGTGTGTGTGTGTGTGCATGCGGAGACCCAGGTCCTCAAGTTTCTGCTTTGTCTCACTCGTCTCCCCCTAGGACCCCATCCTGCGGCGCTCTGGTATGTACACAGTGGGCATGGCGTACTGCGGCTCTGGAAACAACAAGGCCATCAGACGCCTGCTCCATGTCGCCGTGAGTACTTCCCGCCTGGCCTTGTCTGTGACCGGCTGGTTTAAGCCGATGATGACTGTGATGATGATGACGGTTGGACCATAGCGGTGACAAGAGCCGGCGACCTGATTTATCCCAAATGGTGACCGCGAGTCTGTCTGTAAATATAGTGGCAACAATTGCTGGCAGTTATTTGTGCCGCTTATTTCGGCAATGCTTAATCAGTTCAGACTTGAAAGGCCCAAGTGTTCTTCTCTTTATGTCCTGGATATGTGAAGGTTTCATTGTTCTGGCCAACTCTCACTGAAACATATTATCTAAATATGGTGTAACAGTACCCCCCCCGAAACAGGCATAGTATTTATACTATGTATATATAAGTCATTCGGAGTCTCACTGCAAGAAACTCTTGGAGAATTCACCAAGTTGCATGTTATTACCCATGCTGAAGTTTAGAGAGCCCTCATTGTTATAGAGAATGTGGTGAGACTTGTATCCTGCAGGTGGCAGCCTGTGGTAGTCAATGTATAGTGGGGCAGCTGGCTAATTGTCACTCGAGGACTACTTGCACTGCTTTGAAACAGACTCAAGTGTCGTCCTTCCTAAGTTGTTTCTCTGTGTTTGTTGCAAAAGGTGAGTGACGTGAATGACGACGTGAGGAGGGCAGCTGTCGAGTCCATTGGGTTCATCATGTTCAGGTAAGATCCGGGCTTGACTACTTCAGCCTGCTGTCACGACTCGTGGTCCACAAAAAAAGGCTGGGCTAAACTGTGGTAGTTGCTTTGCTCTTGAATGTGAATGCACAGGGACTGCATTCCACCCATAGCACACAATTGACTTACTTCCCCCTTCCAAATGCATTTGGGGAAAGGTCTTAAGTGGGTATCAGTGGAGGCCAATGTAGGTTCTAGTGAAGGCCCTCTCTGGCTTTGACTTTGCGTTTTAAACAAACTACGTGATTGATTTCATTTCTCTTGAAGTACTTGCTTGGTTAGGCATGTTAGTGGCAGCCTGATGATGTCCACACAAAAGCATTCACTTTCATATCTCGTCATTTAATTCTTCACTACAGTATAGTTCATGCTCTTACAGAGTCAAAGTACAGACCTACACCATATATCATCAGAAGCTTGGCTTATAGTTTGTTTTTTTCATTGCCGTGTGTGTTTAGGCTGAACCTGGGGTGTATCAGGCCCTTGAGGAAATCATTTAGAGCTGTCTGCCATGTCGTACAATGCCAGATACACATCTTTTGGGAAATATTTGTTAAAATGACAAATTCACTTAATCTGAGCAGTGTGTTTTAGCCTTTTACCTCCAAAAGGGAGATCTCTTTTGTTGTGGCATGAATTGTGTTTTTGTTTAGGTGAAGCAAAAACTGCACTTTTGGGTCATGTTTGCTTTGTAGTTATGCTGGCATATTTGACCATGGAGACTAGACACCCATTTCAAGCAATTTCCTCTTAGTATCTGTCGGAGTCTGAAAGGAATCCTGCTTCTCATCCACATTCCCACTTTCCTGGTGGTGGGGTCCACATTATCTTGTTATTTTCTTCTTCACTGATGTTCAAATGTACAGCAAACTGTGGCTTTATGCTTAAACATTTTTAACTGAGCACAATAATGGAGAGTAAATTGAGCTATAAATGTATGGGTTTTTCAGTTTTTTTTATAAAATGAAGGAGTAAGAGAACCTCGAATCACCTCCTGTCACTGATTGGGTGTTGCAGGTCATGAAGGGTGTCCATTCCCCCTGTTTTTATCGGAGCTCATCACTCAGACTGACATAAACTTCCCCATCAGGCAGTAGAACGGCGTTAAACAGAATCCCTGGCCAAGTTGAAGCACATCAGGCCTGTCCATTTTAAGCCCAAAAAAGGCCATGTGATATTCCCTGTGATCGATTGGCCTCAAGATAAACTTACTGTAAATCCTTCCTGTGTTTAGAAATGTCCCACAACCGCTACAATTCAGATGAGCTCAGTTCCTCCCAGTGATCCAGTCCCATACGCGTACCTCCCCAGCCACCCTGAGGGACGGCTGTCATGCTGCTCCATGTCCAATATCCCAGCTCTTTGTTATTGGCTTTGGACGATAATGGCGGGGAGATGTCTTGGAAGACTTCCAAAGTGTTGCATGCACTTTTGGTCTTAAAAGGTATATGGCATCTGATCTGATTTTTAGATTGAAGGCAAAAGCACCTTTTTGTGTGAGAATGTCTTTTGCTAATGCAGCTTTGGCACTTCTCGCCGTTACTCGTTTATCCTCAGTGTCAGTACCTTGTAAATATGAAACTGCATAACAGTGCGGACTGGAATGTCAACATGGCTGCATTGTGTTATGTACTAGTTAGTCTACACTCTACAGTCTAGTCTACACTCTACAGTCTAGTCTACAGAGGAACGCAGATTGCATTTTAGTTCAGCTACGAGTGTCGTGGACAATTTCACAATTTCCAATTTATTGAACATTGACACTTTCCCAGTTACCTTGCTTGCATTATTTGGCTTCAACACTGAAAACATTGAACGTTTTAAAGTCTTTTAATGCAAAAATGTCGGCGTTAGTAGTGCAATGCATTCACGCAACCTCATTACTTTTGTAAGCAAGTGGTCACAAACTGCAAAGATGTTTGGCCAGGAATAGTAAAGATGATTTGGATTAGCAGAGGACAGTGCATCAAGCTCTGTGTTTAGCGCTTATTCACAGCGTTCTTAAGGACAATGCACTCTGAAATTGTATTGTTCAGATGTCTTATCTTTTTCTTTCTCTTGGGCAAATAATTGATATCCTTATACTCAAGGGATTCTCAGTATACAAGGCTAGCACTCTCCAGAGTTGCACAATGATAGAATTAGCATGGCAGCTTGATGAGTAGCTGGCTACACAGCCTGTCGTTGCCTCTTGCCAAGCGCCGTTTAAAACATTTAAACTTGTCCGAAAGCACTTGGTCTTGAATAGGAAATTAATTTATGGACGTACGACAACTTTCAACAACTCAAAGTACTGGAGGTGTCCTGAACCGAGTAAATCACCTCTACACGTAGCTGACATGCTCGCCCTGCTTCAGGTCCTCGTTTTCCGTGAGGAACAGTGTATCCAACACAACACTGCTGGGTGACTGTATCGGCGCTTGCCGGCACCTCAGCGGGCTCTGATAGCTCACTCCAATGCCGTTCTTCATCCCGCGCTTCACAAACAGCTTGGAGTTCTCCGCCACGGACGACCGGAAAGAGATCTTTGTCAGGCCCCGTCCTCTGTGTTGCAGCCTCGGTTGCCTACCGGGCCCGTTGCCCGTCCAGGCGCTGTAGTTACAGGTTATGTAGCGTGCGAACGCCTGCCTGAAAGTCTTGTTGAACAGGGTGTAGACCAAGGGGTTGATGCCCGAGGACACGTAGCCCACCCACACGAAGATCTCCATCAGTCGGGCGATCACGTTGACGTCACAGTCGGAGCAGAGCACGGAGGTGATGTTGGTGATGAAGAAAGGGCACCACATGACCACAAACAGGAGGAACACGATGCCCAGCACTTTTGAGGCGCGCTGCTCGTTGCTCAAGTTTTGCATGGATTTCTTTCCTATGGTGGACATCCTGCGGAACGGGACATCGTCCCCTGAAAGGCGGTTTGTTTGTCTGTTTGTGATTGAAATCGGGTTTCCAGATGCCCGCAGCAATACGCCGCCTGCCGTAGTCCGTGTCTCGGCAGGGGATGTGCCTTCAGGCTGTTCCCTTTGGAAGACCGTGGAGACGGTTTGGCGGGTCAGACGTTGGGTGACCCTCGACCTCAGCAAGTAAACCTTTTTGCGTAGCGCTTGGATGGTGAGCAGGTAGATCACCATCATGATCATCAGAGGGATGAAGAAGGCCACCAGGGAGCCAAACATGATGAACTCCCGGAAGCTGTCGGGCTTCAACAGACAGGTGTGGTTGCTGTTGAAGGTGATGTTGTTGGGAAGATTCTGCAGTCCCATGACG
>OMKQ01046402.1:0-11332 GCA_900302335.1 Phycis phycis
TGTGCGTGCGTGTGTGTGTGTGTGCGGAGGAGACAGAGAGAGAGAGAGAGAGAGAGAGAGAGAGGGGGTAAGAAAATTGAAGGGGAAAGTGAGTGTTGGATGAGGTGGGGAGAGGGAACAGAAATGTAGCTACAGGAAGAAAACAAAACAATGATACCATGAAAAAAAGAATGAAGCAACAGAGGGCCTGATAAACAATGCTGTCTCTCTGGCCTTGTTAATCAGGCCATCTGGGAGGTCAAATCGTTTGCAGTTGGAGCTCCAAAGTTGGTGCAGCTCATTGTCTCTAAAAACGACACGACGGTGTTGTGTTTCGACTTAAACGCATTCACATTTCCAAATCAAACAACATGTTATCACTATAATTACGTCCATGTTACATATTATTAAAGAATTCCACCGGTTTGTTGAAACCCTGGGTTAATAGTTTACATTGTTGATGTCCAGATGAAAATGAACTCCACCTCAAAGTTCTTTCATGGCCTCATGCAGCGCGAGAGAACAGTGTTGCACTTCAATGATTGTTCCAGGATTTTGCTGCAAAAATCCCAGAAACCTTGGTGTACACACAGAGCAGTAATACATCAACTGAGACGTTTGTGAAAACAATTCAAGCAGACACAAAACCTGTCAAATTTCTGATGACTGACAGGGGTTCGATAGGGAATTGCCAAAGAACGGTTTGACTAAGTGAGAGGGTACCTTTTGAAGGACTACATCAAGCTACCACCCCTGTACAAGAATACATTCAACTGGAGGAAAATAGTATTCGGTCTCATGAAACAACAAAAGGGAGAGCCCCCCTCAGCATCACAGAAGAGATGCCAGATCGATGGAACTGTCTTGATTGGACCGTTTTGAATACATGCTGCGAATGCCTGTTTGAGTTCAATTATGCATTTTGATATTGGGTAAAAGGTTTCAAATGGTTGGCTCCATTTCTGTGATAGCTTTAAGTGTTTGGTGGACTTCTGTCGTGTTTGTGGTGTCCTGGTGGAGGAGAGGCGGCCACGCCCACTAGGACCTTGGAGAGGAGGCGAGGGGGAGCAATTGAAACAATATATCAGTCAAGAACGCCCGTCTGAATAGAAGCCTACATGTGACGCGTAAAGCAATTGACATGTTATTAGTCTCATAAACTGTAGTATTTGATTGGGTTTATTGACGGGGAGTAAACGAAAACACTGTGTGGACGTCGGAACAAATGAACGCCATGTTGGACTATAGTCACCGCAGATAACCAGAACAGAGGGGGAAGGGGGAGGGGGAATCTTAAGCAGAGATAGGGAAGGTAAGAGAAAACTATGTTTACACAAATTAGTGTCCGACATCATCTGGGATGTGATTCCAGAAAATGAATGTGCTAGTGTTGTGAAGGATGTGAACCACAATGAGCTTCCAATGCAGAGTGTACAGGGAGTAAAGTGGAATGTAATGAAAAGGCAGCCGCACAGCAAGGAATCAACATTTGCAAGTACATACGACCCATTAGGCTTTCTCTCTCCCTACATCTCGATTGGGAAAAGAGTACTTCAAGAGATGTACTGGCAGGGTTTTGGTTGGGATGAACCTCTCCCCCCTGAACTAAAGCCAAAGTTTAAAACATTGCTCAGTGACTTGGATATAAAAAAAGTTAAATACCAAGATATTTAATTCCTTTGAACCATGGCACAATCCAGAAGCCTAATGTTTCAGAAGTCAGCAATAATGGTTATGGGCAATTTCATGTTATCAGGATTGTTGCTAATGTCTTTTGAATAGAGTTGAAATTGAAATTGGATAAGATAAGACTTTTCAGGACAGATTTATAGGTGGTGTTCGGATATATCAACAATGACGCCGGGTTCATGTTTATGTCGCTAATCACCTCCAGTGAATAAGAGACACAACAATGCGTCTACGTGAAACAGATCCAGCCGATCGTACGTCTAGGGGACTCAAGGTATCAGATTGTTTCAAATTGGCTCACAGGAGCTAAATTCTCATGGGAATGAGAGATTGTCATGAGCCAAAGATCCTGTGAGTTTCTCTTCCCCTGAGGAAAAATTCCTGACAACAGAATCTCGACAAATGAAGTTGTTGAGATTCTCGGGTTGGGATACAGCCCTCGTCATTATTGCTGGGATTCAAAGACTGGCGTATGGAGACCAGTAAGGGGGGTAATACAAAGAGAAGCCTTTGAAGTAGAGCTGAAATGGTTGCATGCAATGCATACCAACTTGATGTCATCTTTGAAAATCAACTAGAGGGCAGTTGCAAAAGTCTCTCACGTTACTTAGGTTAAAATGTCCAGTAATCCTTCCTAAGGAAGGCATTGTCAGCTGAATATTGACCACTGTCACAAGGAAACTCAGTACTGAAGCTGAGGGCAAATATTGATCAAACTCAGGGCCAGTGGATATTGGATAATAGATGCCAGAAATGTAGTGGCCCAAAATATCATAAGTTGTGTCACTTGCATCATAGAACAACGTGTGTGAGGGATCTACTCAGCCTGTTGACTGAGTAGATCCCTCCCCCCAGTGCCATACCACAATGTACTGTTTCAGCCAATTCTACAAAGGATACGCTTGGTAAGAATTCAAGAGCTATGGTCTGTTGGGCACATATTTGATCTCCTGAGCCATCCATGCTGAAATCTTGGAAGATCTCACGACCCATGCTTGCTTTAAGCTGCTTCATAGCAATTAGGGGAGCTTCAAGACACTGATGCAGTTGGAGACACAAGAGATCTGACCTAGGTACGGATTTTGTCAGGGCCAAGAATGAGTTGGAGAAATGTCTAATGGAACTAGAAAAAGAAAGGACCCATCTTGTAAGTTAACAATGTGTCTTCCTGTCACTACCTGAGCATGATGAGCTCAGCCCGGCACAAGCTCCAGGAATACTCATTGACACCTCATTGAGGACATTCTTCCATGAGGCCATGTCGATTTTGAACCATCATATGCCTAATCTTTTACTAACTATGAAGAGTTCTGGGCTCCTTCCGCCTCCTGACAATTTTGTCAGAGAAGATTTGTGCACCAGGAAAAGGTGGTAAAAAAGAGTGTGTAATGTCTAACAGTGTCAGGCTCCTCCATGTTGCAACTGGATTTGCAGAGTGACTGGTCCCCCAAATGGAATGGCACATGTCAAATTGAGGCAATTCAAATCGTCCTGTACCACTCTTGTCTTGAGCAAAGCCGTGCACCTGAAGCTTACGTGGCAGCCTCACTAATAGCGGGCCGTCCTTCACCATCCCTGTAATGTGGCTCTTGACTTGACTCTGATCAGAGGGTCAGGTGCTCCCGGACATCGTTGCCATCCCGATGTCCTGACAATTTGGGGTTGCTTCTTTTTCGTTTTTTAACTCTGGTAGTTAAACTCTGTCTAGCTTATTTTTGAGTTCCCCGGTGTTGGGTCGCACACATAACACGTCATCAAAACATGACACCTCCGTTGACACCTCGTCTTGACGCTTCACCCTATTTACCCAGATGGCGGTTTGGCTTTGTGACTGCCTCTACTGCTGCCTTAACGGCTGATCACAACTGATCCCCCCATTCCATGTTTTACGCAGAAAACGCAAACTGGAATACAACTCGTAAAACGCATCGATTTCCCTTGATCAGGTTGTTACTGTGTATTCTAATGAACATATACATGACACCTCAAGATTCTTGTGTAACTGGAAGTGTAACCACGTAACTAGTCACTAGTAATGCAGTAAACGTAACTCATTGACGAAATTATGTCATTTGGTCTAGAAACATAAATGTATGTAATTTAAAAATGAACATTTTAGAGGGATCCAGAAATCAGACTATTTGGTTGCTGGTTCATCAGGTTGAAATGAAAGATTGGCTTGTAGATTATTCGAGTAGTAGTAGTACTTTAGTAGTTTATTACCCCACACTCTGTTTTGTTATTTTGTGTTCTTGTATGTGTTTATATCATGTGCACTTTGTTTTCTGTTCAGTATCATGTTATGATGTTCAGTATCACCACATCATACCACCACCACAACACTATGTGTTGTCACCTCGTTGGCACAATCCAATAAACTCCTGAAGAATCAAATCACATTCTCCTATGTTTGGTTCCTGTATTAATATCCTGCTGTACATGGAAATATATCATATTAGGCACAATCAGATACAATCTGAATGCCATCTTGTGTTGTCTCTGAGGTGTCAGAGTAAAGGGGTTAGTGCGGATGAATCGTACATGGGTATATTTCCCATGAACACATTTTTTGCTTTGTTTATGTTTAATCTTCCCGATCTAATATTTTCCAACAGCCCAATTGGTTTTCTAGGTTTGACCTGGGAAGTGACAAAAATGAACCGACTGCATGAATACGACACACACAAAATCTCTCTCCCCTTCCCTTTCAATTAGCATGCATCATGCACCATACAGCCTGTCCATTGAATAAGCTACTTCATGTCAGTAGTGGCGTGACATAACACAACACATTTCATGCTTATTGCTACAAATACTGTTGCTTCTAAACACATCAGATAATGTTTTCTTTATCATAATGATCATATCATACACTCATAAGGCTTATGCCAATCATATGCACTTTTTAATTCATTTAGATTTGACTTACATATTGCAGCCGGGAAAGCCCGAGGTTCTTTACTGTATGTACATTGTCATCAAACTGAAATTCAGCCTCTTCCCCTCATCCTCAGCTGAATGGTGATTGGCCAGAGGTAGTCCAATCGCATTTAGCCTTTCCCAGTCCTGCTATGACTGATGAACTCTGTCACAGGTTGTGGAAAATTGTTGGTTAACAGTGTGTGTGTGTGTGTGTGTGTGTGTGTGTGTGTGTGTGTGTGTGTGTGTGTGTGTGTGTGTGTGTGTGCGTGTGTGTGTGCGTTCCAGTGCTCTATGTGTGGTGTGTGTAAGAGGTTGTCAGATATAATGAACCATGCCAGAACCCATTGGCCAGATCAAAAGTTACATAATTTCTAAATCAGACAAGTAATTACAGCTTATTTTAATAAGCGCCCCCTGTGACAGGCCCATTAGTTTTTCTGTACCTTTCTTTGCTCTTTTCCATTCTTGCCTTTCTTTTCCTCTTTTAATTTGATTGCCGCCCCCCTACCCATACTGTCGTGTCGATGCAGGGCCAAGGCTGAAAACATTAATAAGACACATCCACTTTTTATTTGCCAGCACCATTTTAAGATGATGAGACGTACCTACGACATGTATGCCGACAAACAACCACAAGTCCCCGGTTGATTTAAACACTTCAGCATGGAAGTCCAGCATGTTGGGGTGGGTGCTGGTCTGATGGGGGGGGTTGTGAAACTCTACGCCACCATGTGGGGCAGATGATGAACACAGAAGTGCAGAGAAACCGCACCTTCCATCGAGTCAACTCAAGATAATTAGTACAGCCCTTAATCACAGTGCCATTCTCAAGGGGCTTCACAGGTGCACGTGATGATACCCCAACCCTCAGCCCTCTGATGGCAGAAGACCCCAAAATCAAAGGGAAGACCCCTTGAGAAGGAACACTGAAGAGATAATAGATTATGGAATTGTAGTGATGCCCCATTCACAGGATCACAAACTGTAGTAACGTTAGTTTTTCTTCAGTTTTTTTCCTAAATGATTCCGACAAAGATAAAAACTGAAATTCCGATTTTTTTTTTTAAAGCAGCTATATTTGAAGAGAGCAACCGTTTATAATGCTAATGAAACATGGAGGACAGAACTGGCACAGGAACACATTTACGCAAGTTAATCAGAATAATTTCTAATTCTGCCTATTTGCATAATTCACAGAATAACTGAATATTTAAATTGCATTTGACAAAAAGAAGTGCCAGTATGAGGGCCAGCCTGACCAAAAACTATAAACAGATAACTGAATTTAAGAAGACCATTTAATAACGTATCCGGAGAGCAACCCAGAGAGTGAGAGAAGGAGATGAAGAGAAAGGAGATATTGAGGCAGTGGTTCCAGTCACTTTACCCGCTACATGATTAAAGCAGTTGAGGAGGATCTGGCTGTGACCATGGCAACAGCTGACACAGGTGAGCGTGTCGGCCCATACTAAAGACCTTCTCCCAGGTCTCAAACGGTGCTCCACCAAATGGAAGAGCCTTGCAACTTTGCTTTGGAGAACACACACGCGCTGGAACATAAGATGGGTATGGCGCCATACCCTGCTTAGCGGAGGTGGAAACCTTTGTTTACACAAATATTTAACTCATTTGTTAAAAGGAAATGCCATTGGTGTTGGCTATTTGACAGAATTACTTGATACCAGAGGTTTGTGCGAGGCTTGCATGAACCTCTGGGGCTGCCGACAAAAGGATTATTACTGGATTATTTACCAGTACTTTCATCTTTCATCTCAAACCATTACATTAACTTCTCTGGACCCGTAACAATATGAAGAAGTCATCTGATGTCAAAGCATTGCAATTGTGCTGCATGTGCTGTTAAAATATCTACCCATTTAGCTAGCTATCATTGCTAATCATGTCTATATGATGTAGCCAGCCTACAATGAAAATAAATATAGCACACACCAAGTTGATGGCATACCATGAAAATATAAATATAATAAATACGCAGAAAGTAGGTTCAACAGCGCATTTGCAGTCAACAGCACTCTTTCAATGGAAAGAGGTCATATGAAAGGTAACTGCAGCAGCAACTTGACCAGTATATTCATCTTAAAACTTTCAATTTTCAAATATTGTGATTTGGATGTGCTGCAATCTTAGTGTTCTCTAAAGGGGGGCATGGCTGTCTCACACTTTGAATATCCCTGCTTTAGATTACTTACGATTTAGATTTTACATTAGATATAGATAAGAAACAGAGAAAGTGATTATCAAGAATCTTGAGATACAGCTGAACATTTTACAGGAAACTACACTGCTATTCAAATCAATGAGAAAAAATACAAGACTGAAAATAACAAGGGCCGCTGTGGGTAATGGGTGGAGGATAGGGCGCTGTAATGAGAGACTTCATGAATGATAATGCTTGCTACATAAACAGTTAGTCAATACCCACCACCTTTTTCAGGAAAAGCAAAGTGAATATTGATTTGAAGTACAAAGCTAAAAAGTAAGGGGAAAAAATATGGAATAAAAAATATAGTACATGGAAAGGATTGAAAATCCACAGAAACACTCATGCTTTTCTCTCACACACAACCACAGGTGACACTTCACCTGAATCACTATTTTTTTACCTTGACGTACATATGGTTTACAAGTTGAAGTGATTGGGAATGAACGTCAATTTTGGTGCAGAATTATTAACATTACAGTAGGCTGTTGGAGAGCCTTGTACATGTTTGGCCCAGTGATGGGTACAAGGAAAAAAAGTAAAAGAACAACAAGTATTCTGCATATTGCCTGTTTTAACCCCTGCCTCCACCCTGAATACAGCTCCTCTGCCCTCGCAGCCTCCTCTCACTGGCGGATCCCTCACTTCACACCAGCTTCTGTCAATACTGCCGGTCTTTCACCGCCCTCCGTCACAGTCTTTCGGTTTTAATTCCACGGGGACCCAAACAGTAACACAAAAACAGCTCCTCGTTCGACGATTTGTTAGCATGAGGGCCATTTCAAAGTACGTGCTTCAAATACTAAAGCGAGGCCAACAGGGTCCCGTAAAAAAAAAAAAAAATGTGAAAAAGAGGAGACACACGTACAAAACTGTTTTACAGTCATTAGCCAGCGTGCAATTTGCAGCAAAGGTTTAAAAAAAAAAGAAAAATGAAAAAAAGGTACATCCCTCCAAATATTGACTCTGTAGCCAGAGTCACCTCATTCTGATCATTCTCATCAGATAACTGAATCATTGGTTCCACGTTTGTATCCCAGCATCTAGTGATCTCTCCACCTCGGGAACATCTAATTATCCCAGCATCTCTCCCTGATGGTATCAGCCAGAGAAAAAAATAAATGCCATTAGGAATCATTTTCATCTATTTTTTTGTCAGATAACCTGTATTGAAGAGAGATGTTTGGAGCAAGAATGAAGTTAAATGTCTGAAACTGAAAACTGAAGAGAATTAGGTGCAGTTTGGCCGTAGACATGTTTATACTTTTTGTGAATGTTGGTTCAGGACTTGGTTAGGATTTCACATAGCATGAAGGTTGCTAAGCTTTGATGCAAAATGTGCCCCCCCCCCTAAAAAAAAGACTTCTATCTTGGACCGGGCAAGTAATTGAAAACATGGGTGGCAGCCTTCTCAACGGGCCTCTTTTCTTCATCCACTGACAGCGGAGGAGTGGCCTACAAGAAAACCAATAATAACACCGTCATACGATAATGAACAGAAAACCCAATCCCTGGCTTCCATCCTTGGGCGATGTGCTTTGAATTCGCTTGAACGCGTTTCCAAAAGGTTACGGACACACACTGTCATGCACTATTCATGGTCAAGCCGGGTGTGGGCCGAGTGTTCCTGCCTGCTGGTTAGAAATCACATAAAAAAGACTGAAAGCGAGGGAAACTGGCTTATAGTGGCGGCGGTGCCTTGGCTAAGCATACAAGCCGTTTCAAAATGCTTTTTTTTTTTGTAAATGGAGGCTCCGTATCATTTCTTCACTGTGTCAGCTATGCTTGGACCACCGTCAAATTAATATTTATATCACTCAGTCAACTTAATTTATCTAACGTTTTTCCACACCTTTTCGAAAAAGAAATTTCCTTTTCTCCACACAAACCATGTATTGAGGATGTGCCAGCTCTTCTCCATGCTGTCCTGTGCCCTGTCTGT
Source organism: Phycis phycis (assembly GCA_900302335.1). NCBI lineage: Eukaryota > Metazoa > Chordata > Actinopteri > Gadiformes > Phycidae > Phycis > Phycis phycis. Next base: position 8,754 of record OMKQ01046402.1, read on the forward strand.
TTCCTGTCCTGGTCTACGCTGAGCAAACGTGTATGTGGCCAATAGAGGGTGTTCAAGTTCACCATAACGTGTGGCTCGTCCACTGGGACCGTTGTCCCATCGGGAACATGCCAACATGGACACTGCCCATCAAGGGCAATGTTCTACCATCAGAGTACAGAGGTTTTGCAACGCACTGTTAAATGAATTGAATATAGAATCAGGAAGTAGGAAGATAGATAGATAGATAGATAGATAGATAGATAGATAGATAGATAGATAGATAGATAGATAGAAATAGCCATTTTATCTTGAGGTTTCTTTTTTTTAAATAGATAAGCCCCACTTTTATTCTTGGCTCATCTAACAATGTGATCTCCAACCTTAATGACAGAATATGGTGTTTGTCAATATGGCCCATACCGACCCAAATGAGCGTTCACTGGTACAGCACCCCTATCGACTGGTCCAAGAAATCAGCAGTAAGTCAAGGGTCTGTCTGCCCAAACAAAATGGATGGCAATTGTTTAATTGTCTGGGGGAAAAGCAATATTTCTAGATCTTTTCAGCATTGAAATACATAACAGTCCCAGTGAAAAATAGGCGTTTTATTTTCCTAATCTTCGTTCAGCAAATCTAAATGATGTTTAGTTTGCTCGTTAATTCAACATTTTCTATTGTTGCCATAGTGATTGATATGGAGTCTGCTGAGACCACAGAGCTTGTATCACTGTCTTGAATCACTGTCTTCTATCACTGTCTTCCGTAGTTGGCCTATTTCCTGTAACGTTGAAGTTCATTAACGGTTTTGTGCCCTTTCAAGATGGTTAGAGACGAACATTCATACACATGTTCGCCTTGGTCTTAGGAATTGCATATCCAATATCTAGATTTCCAGCTCTTGCAAAACAACCGAATCCCAAACAAGTAATTTTTTTGACATTGCCTCTCTGAAGTGTGGCTTGTGAGACCTAGTCGATCCGAAGCTGGTGTAAAAGGCTGATTTTAAGGTCCTATAATGGCACTTTTCTGCAGAGACTCAATATTTCCATAGAGCAGATTCCTGGTTGATAGGCCTAATGGCCATCATATCGCTTTCCAATGAATTTAGATGAATTTATTGCAGTGCCTTTTATTTCCAATGCGTTTCAAGTGCACATTTGATGATCCTTATTGAGTCACTTCCTGTAGGGCTAGAGACCCCAAGTTGATAATCTTACATTTCCTTGAGGCACGCTTTCATATAAAAGACCCTGAGTCTCCCGCTCACTCCCAACTGTACTTAAACCCTTGGTCGCCGACTAATTACATCACTTCCTGTCGAGCTAGAGCCGCCAAATTGATCCTTATAGTCTGAATGCCCAGCGCTAATAAAGGCCAGATGTCTCCGTCTCACTCCCAAGTCATTCCGTGAGCCATGGTGTGTGTTCATCACTTCCTGTAGGTCTACCACCCCCACATTGATCCTTTTGGTAGTGTTTGAAAAATGTTTTTTTGTCTGCCTTTGACTTCACTCAGGCTTCAAACCTTTAAAGTTAGATTAACTTGCTGAGATTATTTGAAATGTTTATATAAAATTAACCTTTAGAATGTACTTTTTTGACAAAGCAAAACGAAGATAAACTTCTGGATTGCCCCACAGGTCGGCCTAGTCCCTAAAAAATAATCTCATGAATATCTTATGATATCTTATCTTATCTCATAATTCATGAGTCACTCAAAAATGAATTGAAAGAACATAATCAGCTCAGACGACCCAACACAAAGACAAAGATTTAAACATACAAGATGTCTAGTTTCGAGGGTAGCAGTGTCCATATAAAGCTATTTTGATCTTATTCAGACACGTCACCACTAATTCCACTCTCTAAGCTGTATGCATACACCACAAAACAAAGCGTTCTGTACATGTGTGTGTTTGTACCAACTATTTACTGTTTCATCCCGATGAATAATAATTATTTCTTTTCGGACACTTCTTGACGGCAAAGTATTTGGTTTACTCGAGCATGATCAGGGGAATACACACCACGATCCGCCAAGCATCAGACATTACCGGGAGTCAAAGAGCCAAAAAAAGAGAGTGTTTAGTGATACATGGTGAGTCTAGGAATGGAGGACATTTGAGGGGGACAAGTTATTTCCGTGCAAATGCAGTGTGATGGTCTGTCCTGGGGAGGGAGGCCATACGGCAGGGTTGTAGTGTCAGCAGAGGGAGCTTTCGTTGAGGTGCAAAGAGACTTTACACAAAGGTTTTTATCATTATAACTATATGATACAGACGTTTGTGTATATGTTTTATGGTGGTGAGAAATTCATGACACATCATTAGACATACAGTGTTGTTGGTATTGGTAAATTGGTAAAGTTATTGGTAAATAAATAGTAATATCAAGTGTGTATCCACCAAAAAGATCTCACTGTCTGGCCGACAAACGGGCTCTGTTGTAAGACGAATAACTCTGTATTTATGTTGAAAGGACCCGGGCGGTTTCCTTCAGTCCAACTCCCACGGGAATCAAACGCGCAGCCCCCGGCGATAAAAGCAATACCGCTGACGAATGAATCCGCTCCTCATCTCCTTTCAGCAGACAGAAATG
>OMKQ01046407.1:0-11167 GCA_900302335.1 Phycis phycis
TCCTCCTCTCCCCCGTCCCACGCAGGAGGTCCATGAGGGCCTCGGCTGCCTTGCCACTCTCTGTCAGAGCAGCAGTAGTAACCAAGCGATGGCGTCAGAGTATGACGTCAGATAATATGTTGTGATATTACTTACTTTTTTTGTTATTGGATTTGGATGTTTAATCATTGTGGGTTGTATCTTTTTAACTCTACCGGTTCGGCTGAGCACAAAGTTCCATCAATGGACTCATTTCCTTATGCATTGTGTTTCTGTTTGTCTTTGTCTGTGTTCTGCATGAGAGACACTCATCTGCTCCATTACTCGTGGTTACGCCAGAGAAAGCCGATGTTCACTCAGCTTTTCTTCCCTCAGATAGACTCGGCGATGAAATGGTTTTGGTCGTTAATATTTGCAACACCAACACTGCAGAATTTGCCGCAGCTTTAATGGGATTTTGCTCAGAAACAATTTGCCCGAGTCTGAAACGCCGGGCTGGTTTTAAGTCGAATTAGTGTCGGATTTGTGCACGTCAAACAAGGAAAGAAATTGAAAAATTATTACATCAAAAAACCTGACCGAAGAATCTAAAACTTTATAATACCTTTGTCAACACATGGATTAGGAGGATGCTGGGGAGAGGGAGACAGACGAGATGGAGCAGGGCTGAAGATGCAGGAGAAGCACGCATAGGAAGTGGGCAAACACACGACGCAGTGAGATTAAAGCACAACCTGCCAGCAAAGCGCCCGGCTACATGCGCTGACTGCTACATCTGTTTCCCCGTCTGCACCCTCAGCCAACAAACAACCCCACTGGCTCTGAGCAGCGCGTCGGACTGGAAGAACACATCTCAATACAGCACAGCACCAAGCTGCTGAGTGCACTGCCTGGACCACAGGGGAATGTGTGTGTGTGCGTGTGTGAGCGTGAGTGTGGGTGTGTGTGTGTGTGTGTGTGTGTGTTTGTGTGTGTGTGTGTTTGTGTATTTTGTGCACTGCAGGCAATAGTACGATTGTATTTTTGGTTGAAACCCAGTGCAAGTGATCCCCAAGCTGCCCACACTGCAGCGTACCTGAACACAACAGTGGGCTGCAGTCCTCCTGACACTCATCTGAAACCCAACCTCACGTACTTCGCTCACTGTGAGTGAACAGAAGGTGGTCATGATGTCATTTAATGTCGGCGTTAAATGAATGATATTATATACAATACAGACGTACAATTACCTTCTGCTTTCCACAGAAGAAGTCTTTGCTTTTGCCATCGTTGTTTACGGCGCTCTGCCTGAGGCCGTTTCAATTCACCAGTTCATGTTCACTCATTCATTCACCTGGTTTGTGATGGCACCCTCTGAAAAATGTTATTTATTAGTTTATACATTTGTGCTTTATTTCCATGCCTTGTCTTCAATAAGCGTTTATTTAATGTTAAATTATTAAATATTCCATCTATCAATACTATGTGCTATTTCTGTTATTGTTATTATGATGATTATTATTACTATTATTATTCATTTCACCAGATACAGCTGCAGGCTGATGCTGAAATGTGACAAAGTCAGTCAATGATGTGAAGGAACAGACAGCCATGTTGACAATTGGTTTTATTACACGTGGACATACGGTGTCCTGGGGCCGCAGATTGGATTACCAGACTGCCAGGAGCTCCGTGTCTCTCTGTCTCAGGCAGTTGATCCCGCGCAGAGGTTTCGCTCACAGCAGGAGTACCCACCAGTACACTGACCGACGTCCGAACCATTATTGCTGCTACTTTTGTTTTGTGTATTTTACAGGCATCCTGTCAAAGCTTAACTATCCTCTGTGATCTTTAGCCATGATGGCGTTTCGATCAGCCTTGTTGAATTCCCTTAAAAGTAATTGCAAACACATCATCAGCACAAGACGTCAGTGAGACAAGAGGCCAGGCCTCTGCATCAACGTCTCTAACACACAGTGATGGACCACTGCGCCTGAGGAGGTGATCAGGAAGCATTCTGGTGGCTGGGATCAGCATCACATGGCCTTTCTTCTGTGTATCTGTCAAACAATCCACAGACCAACTGGCCTGTCTGTCAATCCAGGTGTCACGGTTCATTTAAAGAGAGGAGGCCATTTGTGACTTTTGTAAAACCTAGAGAACAGCTAACGATTGGTAGGCCTCCAATGGGACAGCCCTTGTCATGTGTTTTGATATTTGTTGTTCATGATGAATTGTAAGAGATCAACCACAGAGCGAACAAAGTGTTGAACGTTGCATCTTGGCTCTGTGGTCTACGTGGTAAAAAGGACTTTACTACAGCGGGATTTGAACAGTGCTCTTCACGTGGTGAGTCAGTCAGCCTGATGAGTTGTGGGTTCCCAGTGAGAGCCGGTGAAGGGTCCAGGCCAACACACCCCGAGCCAAGCGCTGACCACTACAAGTGGGGTTGTTCCAGGCCTGAGCCACAAGGCCTTGTTCTTCAGAAGTAGCCCAATGTTGAAAGACTTTGCTCTTCAGTGAGTGACGTCGGCCTGGACAGAACAGTGTCTGAACGTACGCCGAAGCTAAAAGACTAACAAGTAACGTGTAGCCTCTCTGTGAGCGTCTGATCGCACACTAAGCTGGCGTCTGTCTGAGCGATGAGCTGTAAGGCCTTGTGGTGCTTCCGTTGTGCGCGAGCGCCTGCACTCATGAAAGACGGTGCTATCGCCAGCGTGATGCTGTGAGTCTCACCAGAAGAGCAGTGAGTTGTAAACAGGGCTACACACTGGTGGCATAACATTGTTTTTATAAAAACCTGGTGTTCGTCATTCCAAACGTTATTATGTATGTGTAAGACTTTTTTTGTGTGTTTGTCTTCGGAGGTTATTACTTTGTTGTGTTCATACCCTAAGTTTTATGGGTTTTTAGTGTCAGAGGTTATTACACCATTCATATTTGCTTATTATGTTGTGTTTATACCCTCACTGCAAACTTTATGTGTTTAGAATTCCCGGGTGTTTTGATGGTTTTATTGTCCTTCCAGTACCTGGCAGTGGAACCACATAATTGCCAGACCATTTCGGCTTTTTTAACCATTGCAACCATTAACCATGTGACCAAACAGACACAAACCACCCATACTGACAACCAGGCTGTGGACACTTTCATAACCAAGAGGCAAGAAGAATTGCAGCATCAGGTTGGAGAACCATTGTCCAAAGAACTTTGCCCACACCAACACAACAGAAACTGGAGGACGAGTAGATGATTGGAAACCAGGGGAAGAGGAACAAGTGCACGCAAAACAATACACCAGAAGGCACAGAGCCTCGGAAAAGGCAAAGGAGAAGAAGACAGCATATGGATGAACCTAAAAATTAAACAACAGGCTGTGAGAAAAGGACAAGAAGCACCAACAATACAAGCAGGAGTAATCACCAGAATCCCCGCACAAATGGCACTTCACCAGATGGAGCCACCACAACAGCTACCATATCAACAACAGCAACAGTACCCTACCTGACCTGGAAACTAGAAGCCCACATCCTGGGCAATGAACAAAGCAGAGACAGGAAAAGAGGAGGTGGATCGACAAAGCAAGGCGGTTGGAAAGCCCAATCAAACATGTTAGGGATGCACACAAACAAGTCGTTTCAAGTAACAATGCACTACCAGCCCCTGGCAATATACCAATGTCCACTTGCTGGACAACCACTCGATCCAACCACAACAAAGCCATGCGTGGGCTCCACCAAGCCACAGCAATTCACAAAAATGATGTAGGGGCCCAGGAGAAACCAAAGTGTCCAATCCAGATGTTGCTGACTACCAAGATGGCAGGGATCTTCGCTCTCTCTGCCGGTGCCATCCCCCACTTCAGCCCCGCCTACAGGTGGGAGATCGGGCATCTGGTGACCTGGTGTAGACTTCAGGAAGAACACAACCAGAGTCAGCCCCATCACTCTGTGTGACTCCCCAGTCAACGTTGTTGTATTCATGCACTTCCTGGACACCATCGTCTCCCAGGACCTCGAGTGGGAGCTGGAGTGGGAACATCAACTCTCTCATCAAAACAGCTCAGCGGAGGATGTCCTCTCTCCAGCAGCAGAAGTTCAACCTGCCCTAGACTATGATGGTGCAGTTCTACACTGCCGTCACTGAGTCCATCCTCACTTCCTCGAACACTATCTGGCTGAGAGTCTGTCGTCTCTCCACGACCTGTGCGCCTCCAGGACCCTGAGACGAGCAGGAAGGATTGTTACCTCTCACCCCCCGCACCCAAGTGGTTGAAACTCTGACAAGAGGCTGCGGTCCATCAGGGCCAAAACTTCACACCACAACTTCAGTTTTCCCATCTGCTGCGAGACTCATCAACAAGCGCTGGGACCTCCAACAACATGGACTCTCCCCCCTGCCCCAAAGACATATAATAAGACATATAATACTTAATACTGTGAACATCAGCAACTTCCATGGTCCATATTTTGCACATCCCCGCACAAACTGTACAGCTCTTACACTAGGTTCTTATATTAAATTCTTTATATTGATGTTTCTTGACCTACAGTTCTTTCAGTTTTCTTTTTCCTTTATTACATTCTTTGTATTCTATGAAATGATGTGTAGGTGTCAAACTCACTTGGCAATAAAATCGATTCTTGTTTTGAGTCTGATCAAAATGTCCCCTTTAGCTTGAGCTGCTATGAACAAAGGCCAGCTGGAAGTGGCAGCACCGTGTAAATTAGACGGTCAATCAAAAACCACCAAGTGCCGGACAAACGGAGCGAGGCGGTCGGAAATGAGCGACGTAACCGCTGGCCGTTGAGGAAATGAGGGGAAGACGGAAACAACCGGAACAAAGACAACGTGCTGGAACCAGAAGTACAGCCGCTGTCCAAACCAGCAAAACACAAAGCGAGGTGAGGCTCGAGAACAACACGTGGCCAGTAGAAATATGCTAAGCGGCGAGTGGGCGGGGTCTGTCCACGGCGTGGGGACGCCGCGCCGGACAGACGGAGAGCGGCGGCAGCAGAAAACAAAAAGAAGAAATGAAATCGATTGTCTGAATTAGCCTCAGCGAGTATCACTCAGCCACTAAGTACATAGTAGACACAAACAACACACCGCGCTGCACTCAGGGTTTTCAACTGCTTGTGTTTGGATGGATCATTTCCCTCGATGCTGGTGTTGCTTTTCAGCTTTAATTTGTATTTCTGCGAAGTATTTGTCCCATGAAAAAAAGCCGCTGTAGCGCCTGTAATGCAGGATGGGGTGACTCTGGGGTCACACTGCTTTCCTCCCAAGGATCCTGGATGATGGCAGTGCAAGTGGATTCTGCAGTGGTGGAAACCCCAAAGGGTCCTTAACCGTTGACCCATGTCTCTCTCTCTCTCTCTCTCTCTCTCTCTCTCTCTCTCTCTCTCTCCCTCTCTCTCTCTCTCTCTCTCTCTCTCTCTCTCTCTCTCTCTCTCCCTCTGTCTCTGTCTCTCTCTCTCTCTCTCCCTCTCTCTCTCTCTCTCTCTCTCTCTCTCTCTCTCTCTCTCTCACTCTGTCACACAGCTCACTCTCTCCCATACTTTAGACATTACCTACGCCATGACCCAGAGCTGTGCCAAAAGAAACAGTGCTTTTTAACGACTCCCTGACAGATATTTTTGATTCAATCACGGTGGGGGGGAACCAAAAACCTTCCGGCCTGACAGAACACACCAGGCCCGGGCAAACCATCAGCGCGGCTGGCGCTCGTCGGGAGGATCGAGCGGTTAAGAGTTTAGCTTCCCGTTTACAGTTGGGACACAAAGAAATAAGACCAACCGTGCCCGATCACTCGGTTGTTTCCATTCACATGATTGAGTGATTCACTAGATTGTTGCTTTTACAAGCAACTATAGGGCACAAACAAATACACTGAGGATCACCAGACATTGGGTGAGAGCTGAATGTCATGGGCGGACCAATCAGGTGGGATTATCCAAAGGGCATCCAGCTACCTGTCAAATCCATGGGCCAGTGCTGCTCCTGACGGAGGAGAAGATGGAGAAGAGACAGTTGAAGGAAAATGCCCGGGCACATCCACGTATCCAGCCACATCCCATATAACATGGAAGGAATTCACAACCATTCGCTTGTACTTCAGAACAGATGTTTGGGTGAGAAACCATTTTCACTCCAGTAACAGAATTAAAAAACATTAAGCCGTCGCTGTAAACAGGCCTGGGCTGTTACAGGACAGAGAACCGCCTCATAAATACAAGATAGACACGAGGCATTCGCCGTTCGTGTCTAAATGTTTACAGTAGTTTATCTTTGCTTCATAACAGTGTAATGTCAGCCTCGTTTGCGGTTCATCCTCTAGTGCGCCAAGAATCTACGACTCCTGGAAGAAATGACACAGAGACATTCTGCAGCTGTTCAGTAACGGGGAATTCTTCCCCCAAAAGAGTCTACTTTATGAAACCCATATACAAGTTGTACCGTGAATACGGGCTTTGCGTGTGTTGGGGTTGGATTAGGGCCATCCCATAATGATTAACTATACGATGAATAAACTAACCTATGCAAGACTGTATACACATTATAAGAACATCCACAGGCTTAATGTTTTTGACAGAATGATCCGATAATTTTAGAAAACGGTTTAATGGGTCCCTCGATCCCGTTTATTTATAGTCCTTCCTTTCCCAGCGTGGCTCATAATAAGTTTCAAAATAAAGGCATACATTGATAATACATTATAACGGAGACCTGAAATATTGGGTTACATGTTGGAATGATGTCTAACTCCATAAAGTGATTGGATGATCATTCCCACAGCATCACTATTCATGTATATTTTAAGAAAATGATAAAACTACTCACGTTCAAGTTTGGTGGGCTGAGTCACTGCATCTTTTTGGAAACAATTTGCGCCCAAGCGAAAAAGAACGGAAACAAAACCGAAAGAAAAAGAGAAAAAAAACCACAGCCGAATGAAAAGCCGCGTGGAAAGCGAAACCAAATTCCGACGTTCGCATTTTAAACGGCGTTAGCAGACTGCCGCGGCTGCCGAGCGACTGAGGGGCTTTCCGCGCGGCTCCATCCCCGCAGCGCGTGCCAGAGCCACGGCGCGCGTCCCTGGGACGAGCGAGAGGAAATGGAAAGGAAAGGTGCGCATGGGCCGAGGAACATTGAGATGGATCGGAGGCTGTATTTGTTGTTGTTTTTTTTCTTCAAAACGGCCAATAGACTATGGGGTGAACGGGGCTGAATGTCTTCACGTGTGAAAAGACAAACGGTGAACTTGAATTCTTTGCCATGAGATGGGCGTTTTGTTTCTGATCGTTATCGACGAGTTGACTCGTTGGTTCGTCGTTCAGTGTAGCGTCACGTGCACAGGACACATCACAAATAGCATGTGTTTCCCTGAAGATGCTTTGAATTGGCTGTTATACAATAGGCCCATATGCACACTTTGTCTTATTTTTCAGTGCTAAATAACAATCTTAACAATCTCTGGCCCTATTCTAAAAAGTGTTATACTGTTTGTGTTTAGGAATTGTGGTTGTTGTTGTCATCATAGGCCTCTATGTTGATATATCGTTAACAGGGCATGATATAATAAATCCCTAATATGTTGATCTAGCATAGCTAACTGATTACCCAGAGAGCCAGCTATCTATAAACTCTTCTCTCATTCATTATTTGAAAGGTACACATTTCACTCATGTAGTGCTAGCATAGGCCTATCATCACGTCTACAGGCCTACCATCTGATGAACAGTTGAGGTAACCGGTACATAGTACACAGGCTACTGACAGCATTCATATTTTTCATTAAAAAAAAACTCCACTAATGCCTGAAATTCAAGAGGATGGGGCCGTGGAAATTTTTTTTTCGGTTTTTGTACGTTCACGTCTACACGAATGCACTGACGAGGTCAGGATTGTAAAGCTGCTGTGAATCACCGTCTGATTCGAGGGGAATAACAACAGAAACACGTCCGTCTCGGGAGTCCCGAGACGGACCCTCCCGCTTGTGGGGTGAAAGTGAGAAGACGGTTCATTTCTGACAAGTGAATGAAGTTGCTGCTGTTGAAGTACGCTGCTGTTGAAGGAGACAGAGTCTCGTTTTAATAAACCGCATCGGCGCCAGAGCACATCCATATGCATGAGGCCGAGTGTCTAATTACTTGCCATTCCCAATAAAACAAAAAAATTGCGATTCACACATATTTTCGCTGCAGACACACGTACCCGGGCTGCATATCAATGTGCTCTCTGAGATGGATTCACGATGTCACCATCACCTGGCTGAATCTGATCATTCAGGGTGATCAATATAGACGTGGTGCTATTATTGCATGCTAATAGACTTTTGGCCAAGCGTAATCAAATGGTCGATTACATTATCTAAGACCTTTTTAAAACTCTATGACGTTTATCCAAAAGAACAACGATGGCTGACTTACGTAAACAGATCATTGATCATGTCTTAATTCCTAAATGCAGTCATTTAACCTCCTGTGAATGTCAGTACAAATGTTGGAATCTCCAATATAAACACTCCCATCATCTCTCTGATAAAATAAAGTTCATTCTGCTTTTTTTGGGAGTGAAAGAGACAAGCAAATCCGTCTTTTCTGTGTCTAAACATGACAGCAGCAGGGCTAAAGTCAAATTAAGCAATTATAATAAATAATACAATTTGCTAATGCCAAACAGCAGTGTGTGAGATATTATGATTCAACGTCAGACTTGTGCTTCTGCATCATTCGAGTGAGGAAGGAAACAGCCACTGAAGGCTCTCTGCTCTGCTCTGTTGCTCACCTTTTCATGAATCACAAACTCCACACAACCCAATGTGTTAAGCAACAGCTGCCATGTGCTACTAAGATGTGACAAGAATATATACGCCAAAATGTAAGGTATACGCAAAGAAATAAGCAACAGAAATAAGAAAAGTATCTTCCACACATGTCTACAGGGGTTGCAACCTTCAGTCTCAATCACACATCATCAACAGAACACATGTTTACCGTACATGTTTACCATAGTGACGCAACAAATACAAAAAATGATAACATAACCACTACACCCATGTATGTATGTCTATACGTCAGCCATTGTTTCAAACATGCCTGACAGAACTGATAACTCAGGGGTGCACATTTATGTCTATCATATTTGGGGAAAAGTACTTATGCGGTTGGATGGTTGTATTATCAATCACGTTTATTGCGAGGCACAATTCAGTCCTACTACCCCGGCAGTGACTTATTTCTACTCTCTTTGTGGAAAAATACACCCATTACGACTTGAATCACAATCAACAACAATAATAACAATTTACACAATCTCCCTTCAACCAACAGTTTACTGTGATTAGTTTTCTTGCTACACTCAGTTTCCGCAACAGTATTATTTTTGGGAAGTTGATGGGAAACAGCCGACTGCAAGCTTGAGTCGAGGCCAGAGTTCACGCTGCCTTAAGGATACACTCTGTCCTCTTTGGTCTGAGTTAGATTACCTCACATTTGTTGTCTTTTTCCTCTCCTCCATGCGAACATCTGCAGAAGCATTCTCAGACTGTGCAGGTTTGAGTGCCGCTGGTCGGTTCATTGCTCGAAATGCCTTTCTCATCCTTTCCTCTTTTTTTGCAAAAGATAACCACAAACCTAAGATAAGCTACTCAAGTGGTCAAACTAACTAAACTAACGAAACCAAGTTTAGGTTTAACCAGCGGCAAATTTCAACCATATATGAACTCCTAATCTGCGATATTCGTTGGATGCAGTAATGCATTCTTCACTTTTTGCAAGTGGTCTGGCAGACCTCTGAGGGGGACGACAGACAGGAGGCAGACAGCAGTGTTTGAATTGGACTGTCATGCGTTCTTGGTCTTACGCTCTTGTTCCAGCGCGGTATGGCTCAGACCGGATCATTTGTGTTTGCGTTAGCAACAAATAAAAAAACACTTAAACAAATGACGAAGCAGCCGGCGCTGTGATCACAACGTTAGCATCGCAAAAACACAGCGAAGCACGACATGTGGCTCGGGTGAATCCCCAGCGTGGATGTTTTTCACGCTGCAGTTCTGCCTCAGTGGCGTGACTCCCGCCGGTGCGGTGACTCCCCTCCCCCAGCCACGCAGACCGTGGGGTCGCTGGCCCCGGCACAGCCGCACATACCTCGTTGTTCCCTTCCCTCCGCTGTCCGAAACCGACACGGACGTCTCCGGGCCTGACTCACGGAAACACAGCAGAAACACCGCCGCCGCCGCCGCCGCCGCACGGCTCGCTCCGCGAACCGACTGCTGTGCGGTGCTCGGGCGATCTGCTTCGACGGCCCCCCCTGCGCCGACTGACACGGAAGAGGCCTGCGTGACGAAACGAGACCCTTGAAGTTGAGCCTCTCCATCCGGCCAAGTGTTGCCGTTATGATGATGATTCTGGTATGTCGGATATAAACACGTTTCAGCATACTATCACTGCTACACACACATGACACCGAAGCCATAACGTATATACGATGTGTTTGGGGGCCTTACAGTACGCTTCAACCGAAGCACAATTTCAGTTCAGAGTGAACACATTGCAATTTCCCGAGTTAGATAAAACTCTGGATGGAAACTTTCCTTAAACATGAGCCAATATCCACTCCCCATAATAAGACAGACGCAGAGTCCGCACTGCAATGACAAAAATAGAGAGAAAAAGAAAAAAAAGGACAAATGTCTTGTCACACCCCTCCACGCTCATCTCTTCCTCTCTCTCTGTCCATTTTATCTCAGTCTCACCCTCAGCGCTCTCTCTGTCTCTCTGCTGGTCATTCATCCTCTCAGGCTTCCACTCCCTCTGTTTCCCGCTCCCTCGCTCTCTCCTGACCTCTATCTCTCTGTGGAGCCGCAGCCTGTCCCCATGCACGAGCACGGCCAAAGAGACACGCACACACGCACACACGCACACACAAACGCTCCATTCATTTGATTTATTCCAGCATCATCGTGCCTGTTTCTCTGCAGAGGATGAGTAAAGCCAACGGGGCTTGTAGATGGAATTTCCTCTCCCTTATCACACGCGCGCACACACAGACACACACACACACATACACACACACACACACACACAACCACACGCGCACACACACACACACACACACACACACACACACACACACACACACACACACACACACACACACACACACACACACACACACACACACACCCCATTCTTGCATCTACAAA
>OMKQ01046413.1:0-11666 GCA_900302335.1 Phycis phycis
CCTGTGCGTGAATGGTAGTCAATGGATATCCTGCATGCCGACCAGCCAAGAACACTATGCTTTGTGTTGTCCTGCTGGCGCCCTGAGTACGAGCTGATGAACTGTGCTGATGACACTGGTCATTAACAGTAATCGTACTTCCTTGAAGCCACTGACATGGTTGACGGGATGAGGGAGCGCACACATGCAGCGCCCAAGAGACCAGCCTGCTGGCTGCGGGAGACGGCTCTCTTCCTCCGGAGACCCAGCCCACTGACTTACGGCCTCTATACGCGACACTTTCGCATGCACCTCCTTTTACTCTTTTGAACTACTCCATCACTCTTGAACTTTTTTCCTTGGGTCCCAGGAGTATATCATGCAGCGTTGTATGTTGTTGAAAACACCCCAACATCTACAGTTTAAATGTGTCACATGGATGGAGGGGCTCCCAGCGCTCAGAGACCTCAAATTGTGAAACAGGTGACGTTCCCAAGGAATTTTCTTTTCACATTTACTGCCACAAATAACGAAACAGTAAAAGATGTGTTGAAAGGCATTTGAATATAGGATTTGGGTTCATTGCTATGGTGGAAGATTGATTACGGCTTCAGCACGGAGTGCAAAAATGCACTCTTTAATTGGTAATATTGTGCAGTAAGGATACATGAATGAACCATTCATGAGCATTAGTTCATGCAGTTATAAGCATCAACTAACAGTTGATTAGCAGTTAACAAATGGAATGGTGTAGAAGTCATTAACATTAAGTGTTTATGTTCATGTTAACTAAGGTATTCATTTATACATTAGTTAAGGCGAGATAGGGCTAACCCACTAACCTTACCCCAAACCACTATGCTAACGCTATATAATAGATTATTAAATTAACTAATGTTAATTAATGGTGAATTAAAACGTACCCTTTAATTTGTCCTTACCTTGAGTGGTGGGACTATCAAGTTAAGAGAAAGTTAACGAGAAACAGAAGTGACCTGTAAATTAATACATTTATTTGAACCTTTTAACCAATAAGTAATCCCTGGTTTTGCTGACAGTTAACCTTATTTTACTGGAGTCATCACAGCAGTCTGAAACATTAATCATTTTGTTCGTAAGATTTTTCATACAAGAAACATGCTGATTTCCTAATAAGTAACATTTTAAGTTTGCGCCTAAAGAGACAGAATTAATAAATCAACCTGGACCAAAAGCACATGCCGAACTGCAGTGCATACAAAGGTTACACTCAACTTGTAGCTTCCTTGACAGAGTCAGGGAACACTTAAATGCCTTTCATGGAAAGCATGTTTGAAGAGTGAGATTGAACAACAGTCAACCACTTTGCCATGTCTGTCATGTTGGGTGTAGTTTATTACAGTCGGCCTACATGACTGAGGGGAACGATGATACAGAGAAGGTCAATCAAGCATTTTTCTTCTGCAGAATAGAGTCCCTTTAGAAAGCTCTTATTTTCATGAGTCCATTTCTAACATACGACTTTCTACAGTCTGGAACATGGCGGACTGCTGTTTGTGATCGTGGCTCTTCAGAGATGAGTGAATGAACAAGGTATCCACGTCCACGCCTCAAGTGAGTAGCTCCGCTAATTAGCAGAGCTTCACATGGAGTACATAGCCAAGGCTGGGATGTTGTGTTGTGGTTGAGGTTCTGTTGGAGCTCCTGTCTCCTGGATGACGTAATACCACACAAACAAGGCAACTTCCTTTATTGAATCATCTGAATCCGATATTCAAGCACATAGAAGTGTGTTGAGATGAATTAAGTTGTATAAGAACGCACTTTATTAGATTGATACAGTACAAATAAAAACATTGCTGTATATTACATCAGTTGTTGTCAAAGATTGGAAGTTTGTGGAGACGCTGATTTATCATATTAAAGCTGCAGTCTGTAATAATTTGAAATGTTTTTTTATAATCAGAAATTGATTGCAATGCCATTACACAAGTTGTAACAATGTAATGATATTGTTAAGTAAAAGAAAGAGCAGACGGACAGAGCTGATCTGATGATATAACAAAAGAGCAGATGAACAGAGCCGATCTGATGACATAACTCACTGGAAACGGGACGTTTTGGTCCTCTCCCATTGTGTCACAGCTGCTGGGACCAAAATTGTTGTGACATTTTGAATCTGTCGTTAAATCCCGAGTTGACAATGCATGTCAGACTGCGATGCGAAGAGCGTCATTTTCTGTCTAAACAGGTGGGAACATGAGTGAGCGTACCGCCAGAAGACCTTTGCCAACATATCCTCTGGAGGTGGTGCATGCTACATGCTGTCTACATCGCTGAGAGATACGCTGGCTCTCTGGTGAAAGAGTGATCCCGTGCTGAGCTCAAACAGCACTGGTCTTCCACCAATACAAAGCAAGGGGGCTGATATTCAAAGGTGTCCGCGCCGTCGCCATGCTGTGCCTTCTTTGCTTTGATTCTACGACCTTGCATTTCTTTTACGAAAAATGATTTGCAGTGTTATTGTGAACAGCAAGCTAGTCCACGGCTGCTGCGTGTCCACCCCTTCTCAGAGACTGTGAACACCGTGGATGAGGTACCGGCCTGAAGCTGCAGGTGCATCACATCTCATCAACTACCATTATGTGTGAACAGGCTGAGACAGTGGTGAGTGTGTTGTGCCTTTCAAAGGAAAACGATGAGTGTTTGAATCTAGATCTACTGAAATTCGGCTGTGGAATCTAGATATCTACCTAGTATAATCACGGCCAATGAGAGACAGCATGGTAAAAGTGGACCTATTGAACTAGCTGTGAAATAAATGATCATGTATTATGGTGGTAGAGCTGGAACCCCGAGTGGCCTGAGTGTCAGTGGGAGTGTGTAGCCTGCAGGTAACAGACGGAGCAGTGAGGACAGGCCCAGGGATGGAGTTAGGAATCATTAGGAATGGATTGATTCATGAATTAAATCAAATTTGAATTTCTGAAAAACTTACAGACTACTACTTTAACTATTGTTTTTTCTGTCTATAAAAGATGAATAATTAGCTGTATAAGCCAAAGTAATTAACAGTGTTGTGTTATACTCTTGTATAACTCTTGTTATACTTCTACATTATTTCTTCAACATTATTGACTCTAATGCGCAATATAATTAGCTTTTCTTTTTGCATATTAAGTTACATAATGTATATGCAATAGACCTTAAAGGAATAAAGATTTACAAATGCTTAAGTAAAATATAATGAATATAATGTAGACCTAAGCACATCCAAAATATAGTTGTACACTGTCAGATATAGCTATAGTTATCTCCAACACCATAAATAGTGATTACTATAAACATTCTTTACGGTTCTCAAATTTCACTTTCACAGTGATGCAATTTGATTTACATTGTACATTTTCACAATACTAATTGTGTCATTTAACAGTGGTACAATCATCCTGGAGTAGAACATTTTTCATAAGATGACTCAAAAATAAAACGTTCTAACAAGTCATTGTTGTGAAATTTGTCATGCACATTTCAAAGATAGATCAAAGATATTATAAAGTAGATGAATACATTTGAATTAATTTAAACAGAAAAAGAGGCGAGGCAGCAGTCAACTCTGGCAATAAAACATCTCAGTACATTTGGAAAAGGTATTAAAGTATTAAAATATTAAAGTCAAGGACTTTTACGCTATAAGGAAGGACACTCATTGAGCATTCCAAACATCATGTATTACGTTCAGTGATTTCACTTGTCAAAGTGTCCAAGGTTATTTGGTCAACGAAAAGTGTTTTGCTGGCAACTTGTTGGTTTTTTAGGCAATTGCCAGACACTACTTTCCCATAGTTTTACTTGATTTTTTATTTAATCCTACACAGAAACGGTTGGGCCTGGGTACGATTCCCCGCCGCACCAGAAGTCCTCAGGCTGCGGTATCTCCAGTAGCCACGTCTCTGTCTCCTTGTCGTTCTGCTCCTCCCCGTCATGTTGCTCAGCCGTGGGCTTGCTCTCTGACCCCCCGGCCTCGGCCCTGTTTAACACCTTGTAATAATGACAGTCCCGCCCGTCCTCTGAGTCGTACGGCGGCGCGAGGATGTCAAGGAAGGCGGCCGGTCCATCCAACGCATCGATCCGGTGCAGGTTGTCCCGCAGCGGGGTGAGGAGACACGGCCCGCTGTCCTCGGAGTACTCGCCGACCGAGCGGAGCACGGAACGCCGCAGAGAGTCCTTCTGAAACGCGGGCAGCGGCGGCTCAAACACCGGCAGCTCGTTGGCGCTCGTGCCGTGATCCAGCTTGTCGAAACACCGGATGCTCACCTTGCCGTAAAGCACTTTCAGCATCCCATTCATGTTCGGGTGGTCGTGAAGAGGGATGGACGCGCCGCTTCTCAACAGGAACACCCCCATGCTGAATGCGTCTGTCTCGCAAATGTGCATATACGTGACCGGCGGGGTTGTTGTGTCCGGTTTGGAGCCCGCTGGTCTTTTCCGGGGTGCAATTTTCAGGTCTGCAGCCCTGACCGCCGTCACTAACGCGATAAGCTCGCTCTGTTTCTCAGAAAACTCTTCATCGCCGATCGCAGACGGGTCGAAGCCTTTAAACGTGTCGTAGGCTTGTCTCGCTATTTTCTGGACGAGAGGAGTTTTGTTATCCCGTGGCATTTTTTGGTCATAAAAAATAACGGTTATCGATGTGACTCGGGCGCTGCTCAGAAACAAACGTCTTAAGCGTCTTAAAATATGCTCTCATTTAGGGAGAGGGTTACCCAATACAATTTCTTCGGCGTGAAAACAGAAATCAGTCCATGATAAAAATGTATAAATGTCACCTCCAGAGAATAGCCACCCTCCAGTCATTTTCCACCCTATCTCATCTTCCCATCCGCGCTCACGGGGACACGGGGACGTGAAGTTCAACAGCTCACAGGGCCTGCGCATGAAATTCAATCTCTTCTGGGATTTGTAGTTTATGAGTGAAATACAACTCTATTTCACATGAAAACAAAGCTGTGTGACAAACGGATACAACATATTTTCTCAGATATATGTTATATACGATGGGTAACGATTAAATATTACGTTTAATCTCCACGGTCATTCGACTTTGATTTTGCCTACAATTATGTGACACTACACTTCCCACGATCCCTGAGATGACCACGGGTTTTCGAGGGCAAGGCAAGACAGGCCGTTGAACTCGACCCTCCCCCACTCTCAGCTCTCTCCTTCATCATATCCTCTCGACCTTTTAACAAGCTGTCATTCGTTGTTGCTGTCCGACTTTTTACATTTTATTTTACTGAATTTACAATAGAAAACGCCCAAAACGTTAAAATGTTAAAAGTCTTATGTCAATTCATTATCCTATTTCTTAAAATCCATAGTTGTCTGTTTAAAATTGTAATCCATCTGAAATCTATTTTATCTAATCTTTTATAATATAATTATTATTTTGTGGTATTATTATTATTACATATTATATAAGTATAATGTATTATTAAACGTATGTGTAAGTGTATATAGATGAAAGAATAAAAGATTAGGTATATTTATGAGGTATAATATATTAGTAAGTATAATATCAATGTACTAGCACTATACTTGAGTGTACTACGTCAATACTTCTTGGAACTAAATTGACCCACTTTTTAGTTTACAAATGTATACTTTGAAGTATACTTTAAGTTTAAGAGTAATAAACTATACACAACTACAAAGATGTATTTATTAAATACACATATTACATACATTTTTACCTTTTTCTATGGTTAAAACTGCCAGATGATCAAATGTTTGCCCTCATAATATCACTGGCAAATAAACATGTAAGACAGTATAAGGGATCTGTTACAAACAAACAGAACACAACAACTGGCCCAGAACTCCCAGTACACAGTGTATCCTGTATCCTGCTACGAGAAGCTACTGCTGCTATGACTAGAGCAGTCCTAAATACAAAAACCTGTCATGCTTTTCAATGTTCCCCATATCGATTTCAGCAGGGAAATTTTACTCTAAAAACATGCCTGTGCGCAACTGACCTTTGAAGATGAAATCAAGCCACATGAAAGACAATTACATGAAATCTCAGGCTTCATAATGTTATTTGCGTGTAAACCAATAGGTGTCACACAGACACTACATCCATTTATCCATTCATTTGTCTATGGATCTCAGGTATTAATGTCAACTAATTGCAGCAACTGTTATGCAGAAATCACCAAAACACCAAAGGTATACAACTGGTTTTAACCATATCACAGAGAAGTTAACCATGTCCAGGCGTGGCTTGCTCCCCACCAGTATGTTCATGTTATGACCTTCTAGCTCAACACCACAACAACAACTGCATACCAACAACAGACAACATGACCTAATAAAGAAGTGATGTGTCCTGTGGTCGTTTCTGTGACTGTGATGGGATAGCTTTGCCATCCAGACTTGAGGTACTCTGTTTCAGGTCAAACCAACACTATGACATGTTATGTTAGCGTTGCTATCAAATGGTAGCTTTTGTAGTTCCTTGCTTTGTCTGGTGAGAATATTTGCATATCGGCAACTTTAAGTAGCAAATGTTTGTCATTTGTAATCGATGCTATCCATCCATTTTCTGTTGATTGACTAATTGTAGCCATGGATCACATTTTAGTTAGCCAAGAAACTACTGTGGCATTTGTCTTAAACACTATTCTTGTAGTAATAGTATAAGTGGTAGTAAAGAGTAAAATACAAACATTGCGTGCCATTGAACACTTTGGGGGTGCATTTCTCCCAGAGCAGAAGAGACCACACCTTAACACATTCAACGCAATCTCAAAAGTTAGCGTTTCATGTTGAGAGAAATTGAGAATGTAATTAAACATACATTTATTTTATCTTGTATTTAACTAATTAGCCTCTGGCTAATGTTAGAACCCTCTACTTTGTAATCGAATAACGTAAAAACAACCAGCCAATACAATCCTAATGATAAACCATTCCAAAATATTGTAAAAGCATCTCGTTATTACTGAGTCCCACTCCCAGTCAAGCGCAGAGATAACATTAGCAAGGAGAAGTGCAGAGCTATCGCTAAGTCAAGTACACTAAACTTCCATTGAAATTATTGGGCGAATGAAAATTATTGAGGTTTATATTTTCGCTGTACGTGATGTCGTGGGATAAGCAAGGTCTTGGTGTGCATCCGTTATTATCCGTTCAGTCTGACGTGGTTTAAGGATTTTGAGTTGAGAAGAACATGCTTTATTTACACCATTCAAAACTCTTGAAAACTAAGTATACTAACTATACTTTTCTGTATACTTGTCAGAATAAGCTGAGTATATTTATAATTTTGTTAAATCTGTATATTACATCTACATCTGTATATAGTAGTTAAATGTTGTTTTACCATCATTTATATTTATATTTATAGTAGTATATAGTAGTCTGTACTTTGAGAGCATGGGAAAAACCGGAGTCAAATTCCTTGTTTGTTTGCAAACTTACTTGGCGAATAAAGCTGATTCTGATTCTGATTCTGATTCTGATTCTGATTCTGAAGTATATCTCTGGTAAGAACATAAAAAGCAGACAGAGAGTATACTCTAAGAAGTATGGTAATTAGTTCTTCCTGGTTCTTTTTTCTTCCTAGTTCTCCGTTCCACACATATGCTACACAAGTGTGCCTGTACAGCATACGTGTGGAACGGAGAACGTGAGCAACACCCAGAACAAACACACAGCTGAGTCACCGTCCTAAGAACATGCGTGTGTGTGTGTACTGTATGTGTGCTTATGGAAGCGTGTGTGACCAGTATACATATGTGTGTGTGTACATTGTGCGTCATGGTGCATAGTAAAACTGTTGTGTTTGTGAATAACGTGGGTTTTTATCTTCATACATGCATAATTAGATGTGTGTGTGTGTGTGTGTGTGTGTGTGTGTGTGTGTGTGTGTGTGTGTGTGTGTGACGTCTACAAATGAAGAGGACTCCTCTTGAGAAATAATGAGGACAGCTCATCTAGGTCTGAACACACACACACACACACACACACACACACACACACACACACACACACCACTTCCACCAATGTTAGTCAATTAAGGTTGCTCTTGAACATAGAGCCATTGTTGCTCAGAGACCCGTCTGTATTTCAGAGAGCAGGAAGATCTCACATGAAAGGAGTAAATATGGCTCAGCGGCAGCCTGAGAATATTCCACTGTCATCAGAACCAACACGCAGTTCACCTTGTTCACCTTGTTCACAGTGTTCATAGTTCATACTGCATGTTCAACCGAATTCCTTGTTTTCTACTGTTTGTCTATTTTTATGTATTCCTGCATGAATTAATACAATGTTTGATTTTATCTCTGCCCTTTACAGATATCTTTATACATACAATATGTCAGCCATTTTTACTGTGATAATTAAAGGCGCTGTAGGTCATATTTAATATTAATATTTAAGAGCTACTATTTCCTAGAGACGGCAGTGCCACCCGTCAGCTATCGGTGAGTGCTCTGTGTGAATATCTGTTTCAGTTCTCTATGACACAATTTACATTCTAGACAATTGCATTGTCTCAGATCCTATCGACATCCTTGTGGAAAGGGATACACAGAGAAAGATGATTGATATTTGCCTGTACCACTGTTTCCCTAACATAAAGGCATTATTATTTCCTGATTGCTCAGAAATGTGCGTGACTGACATAGCGGAGAAGTCAGACAGAGAAAGACATGCCTTCAAATGAACTGAAGCCAAACCCTACTGAATGGAGCGACTGATCATTTGAGTGACCAGAATTAGCATACTGACAGACACACAAACACACACACACACCACAAACACACGCACGCACACACGCAAACACAAGCTCTTCTGTTCAATGGAATCAGTATTTTAGACAATAAAATTACAACAGACCGCATATGGATCACTTACTGCAAGTGGCAAACAAGGCCTTTGTTTTCAGTCAACAGGCACTCTGTTGTTGTGCTTTTATCACAGTCATCACACATTATGGGATATCTTCCACTGTTTGAGATATGACTGGTCTTTTCATTCTGTGACTCTTGTGGCCTCTGCGAGCTTGGCAGTGGCTGAGAATAACTTGAACTCTGATGTTGTTTCAAAGAACGCTAACAATCCCGGCCAAGCCATGAAAATTCATCAGCTGCAAATATCTGCATGATTTAACAGGCTACAAGTGGCACCACCGAGCAAACATGTGTTCGCTGCATCGAAACCTTCTGATTGGCTGGATGTCTGCGGACGGCACCTGTTTGCCACGGGAAACACTCAGTCAGATAGAATATCTGAGGGCATCATTTAGAGGTTTATACTTCTGTTTCTGCATGTATCTGATGTTTCTTTTACAATACATGCACAAATGTTATCCTGAGTATTTCTGTAGAGAAGGTTCATGTCCATTCAGATGCTGGATTCGTCTTCACTTAAGGACTTTAACAAAGGCGCCGTGTTGAAACATTCCGGTATCCACATGTTCCCCCTGGTCTCCCACCAGCTGCAATGCCATTCATCCAAAAATATACCAAATAAGATTAATAAATATTAGTTTACTTCCAAAGATGTCCATAGTGCTGCATGGGGTGATGTTTGGTGGTCAGTGGACTGAATGAAGCCAGATGAGAGGAGTTCAAACAGGAAAGTCCGCGCAGCTCAGACGCAGAGTGTGCGACGGCAGGGATGGAGTGGCCTGTGCTGTCGTACTTCCTGCAGCCCCCCTACATGCTGCTGTTTTTGGCTCTCTTCCTTGACACAAGAGTCCTAAATCACTGAGAGCCAGGGGTCAGTCTTGCTAATGTTCAAAACAGAAGTGGATGAAAAACAGTTGAAAAGAATGATGGCCTCTTTTACTTCACTTGGTTTTGCCCTATTACATTTGTTTTCTCTTTTATCACTTGTTTTTTCCCAGTCCCTCATCCTGTTCCTAAGACGTGCCAGTGTTTGACATAGCATTTGAATTGGCTCAGCTTTAAGGTTGCAGTGCAGTTTGTGACAGTAGCAGTGAGGGATTACATACTTGGTCATGATGTTCAGCGTAGAAGAATGAGGATTTATAATTGACGTACAGCAGCGATTGCAGATCTCTGAATATGTTAAATGTATGGAAGCGACCATTAACATTGTTACTTGTTAACTATTTTTACTATTAGTATGTTATACTCCTGTCCATATTTTAGCAACAGCCTTTTGCATCTTTTTCATCGCCATCATTTTTAAGATTTATTCACATCCCCAATTGTTTTCCATTTTCTGTTTTTTATGAGTGGTTCAGTTAATATGCAGACAATATCAATAACTACCTGAGTTGAGTAAATATTAGGCGACTTGGTGTTTTTTCATTCTTCACTTCATTCTGTTAGACTTAATATGATGGCCATGTTAAGGATGGAGTGTTTACATGTTGCATGTTAACATCTGTATTTCACATGTCCCTAGACGCCCTAGACGGCCTCAATCACAGCACCAGAAGTACAGAGGAGTCCTCCACTCCCCCTGCACCCTCTCTCTAGCCCCACCCTGTGAGCAGTGCTGCACCCCGAGACATGTCTGCCTTACTTCTGGCATGTCCACATTTTGTAATGAATACCACCTTTGTATTTAAACATTGTTGGTTCCCTGTATGTTTCTCTCTATCAAGTCAGGTCCTAACACATACCACCAACCCATGTCAAGCTGAATCATTTGAACACTCTTGTGCTTCCAAGATGGAGGCGCTGTCTGTGAGGAGACACTGCTCTATACAGCCTTACTGGTTTAGTGGGCATTACGTACACGTACACAGTGTTGTCTTTCACAGAACAGGAGAACAGTTCCACCTCATGCCTACCTCACACTTCTACTGTGCACCTGCCAGCAGCCAACATCAACCCTAATGGCCCCCGCTGATGGAACCACTGAGCCCATCTTGTGGATTTATCTCACAATCTCGCCCTAAATGATCAACTCTCACTCAGAAGACAAAGCGATGGTTTATCATCTGTCAGCCATTACAAGTCACAGTCCATCGTCCCTGACACGACCGGCACCGCTCTGAAGACTTCATGTTTCTAAAAAACATGAAACAATGGACATGTCATGTCTTTATGTCTGAGACAATAGCCATGTGGATTTCAATGAAACGAATGAAAGTGGGCATGACTTTGACATGATCGGTCGTGTAGCCCAATAGCTTCAAAGAGGCCATTCCGAAATGAAGGTGCTATAATAATGTACTTTCCTTTTTTTTACAGTATTACAAAAATGCCCTTTTAATTGAAGTCTTTTGCAGAAAATATGCTGGGACAAAATCTAAGACAAAACTGTGTGCACAAGGATCCACACACGCACACACACACACAGATACACACACACACACACACACACACACACACACACACACACACACAAACACACACAAACACAAACACACAGACACACACACCCACTCAATCACCACCTCACTGTACTGCCCTCTGGGCGCAGGTACAGGTCCCTGAGGTGCAGAAGGGCTCGCTTTGGCAAAAGCCTGGTACCCGCAGCCATAGCAGCCCTAAACAGGGTGACTCGCTGAGGGAACTACGAGTCTTGTTGTTTTCATATTGTTTTGCCTGTCATTATTGTGTGCTGTTGTGTCGTACTTAATGTATTTCTGTCTGTCATTGTTGTGGGACGATGTGTGTTAAGCTGATGTACAGTGGGACACTAAAGTCTAACTA
>OMKQ01046414.1:0-10584 GCA_900302335.1 Phycis phycis
TAAATAATACACTTAAATGCAGGGGAAATGGTTGCTGTGTGTGTGTGTGTGCGTGCCTGCGTGCGTGTGTGTGTTTGAGGGGTTAGACAGTAAGAGGCTCAATGCATTCCTCCACCTCTTACTCTCCCATGTGAATCCATCATCATTACGTCTCTTGAGACAGATTATTAGCTGGATTTAATTAGATTACATTGTAGTCACAGCACAACGATATATTTACACTTTCACCATAATGTATCTCAGGAATCTATACCACAATGTAAGGTCTGAAGTCACGTGCCATCAAATCAAATATTTAATGATTGAAAGGCAATTTGACAAAGCCTTCGCCAGCTGAAGCTGCCTAATACCTTTTCAAAGATGCATTTTGTAGGAAATATTCTATCTTTTTTCAACCTGTCCACATTTATTATATTTAGCTGAAACACTTTATCTCACTTTACATCTACAGTACAGCATATTGGAACAACAGTTATCTGTGTTGCTAGGAGGTCTTGGAAATTTCTACTGTTCTTAAGAAAAACTATTGGAAGAACTATATTTGCAATGCAGGGTTCTTGATTAATTGTTAGGTGAACACACTTTGACAAATTTACATCTTGAAAGATGCGTTGTTTTATTGGAAAATTAATTTATTCAAATATTGAAATAATGGTACCCAGTGTATTTCACACTGGTTGCAGCTATGTTGACCATTTTAATCATTCATTAGTCATTCTCACTGCGAATATTTAGGCCAGAATCACACTTTACACAGAAACTGTGTGTCCACAACTGGCCAGAACATGTCTGCTGTCTGTCTAATGCGTGTGTCGCAATAACCACTGACCTGCCTCTAAGCACGCATTCAAAGGATGAGATAGACCTCCGGACTCCCCTAAGGTGGGCACTGATTAAGGTAAAACAGTAAAACAGATTCATGAAACCAGTCTCAGTTTGAATGATTAAATACTTTGTCGTTCCCCTGGAACTAAAAACCTTGCACGTCCTTTCATTCTCGAGGCTGACAACAATCAATGTGTGAAAATTACAGTTACAACAAAAAAAAGTTTCTAATAAAAACAACAACCGGGCAGAGTTCAGAGTCGCTAGCAACCGCGTCTTCAATATCAAAAGAACCCAACGTCTAAGAAGTATTAAAGGAAAGTATAAGTAGAAATCTTGTATTTCAACTCCAAACACAGGCCAAAAAGTGCCTTCAAACCCGTCCCAGAAATATAAAGTGCACAGACAGGATTCAGAGGGAATGGCGGCCTTTTCTTCAGGGGGACGAGGAGCTCGAGCGATGGCCGCCCTCTCTACTCCACCTCCACCCGTGTTCTCAATTAGTTTTCAGTTTCTTCGTGTTCCCGTCCCCTTCATCTGCTCGCCCGCTTTGATTCCAGGGCTAAGTCAACAGTTGTGCTGAAGAGGAGCTCAGCTTGGGGATTACTGGTGCCGGTGGTTGCCGTTCCTCTCCACTTCACTCAACCCCGTTGCTGAATAGAGGGGAGGGGGGTCTCTCTCTCTCTCTCTCTCTCTCTCTCTCTCTCTCTCTCTCTCCGTTCCCGACCGGAGCCTCTGACGGATCTCCAAAATGGCTGCCTCATGGCTTTCAGTCCCTCTCATCTCCCTGTGCCACGGCTTTTTGGGGTTTTGATCATCGGCGCTTGTGTGTTTCCGCTCACTCTTGCTTCCTTCCCATACCTTTTCATTCCCCGGAGCTCTCGTTTTTAGTGTTTACTGGCTGGCACGTGTGTGAGTGTGCGTTGGTATGGATAGGTGAAGAGGTGGTGAGCCACTCTCCCCCCCTGAATACGTCCTAATTCTAGAGTGGGGGATAGTGTGGAGGATATGTATACACACTCCTTGCCGTTTACAAGCTCCTTGCAGTGGCTGAAAGGTGGGACTCTAGGGCCGGCACGTCGCAACGTCACCTCAAAATGACCTCCTCCATTTTGGAGGCATAGGAGCATTGCATTTAGGGCATTGGAACGTCGGCTGTTAGCAGTGATTTGTTTTTTTTGGTCATTGTTTAGTAATGCATAGTTTATGGGGAAACATTGTTGGGTTTGAAACTGCCCACAGCATTTGTCATGCGAGATATGGCAAAACAAAGTTGGAATTAGCCTAGTTTATGGTCTATTTATGTTTATTTGGGATTTTGAGCACTCCCACTCTCTCTCTACCTACCACACTTAACCAACTATACCTTAAGTAATGATGCAACCCAGCATCACTCCATCGTGTGAGATACACACGGTGGTGCATTTGGGGCTTACAGGTCAGTACCTCACATACGGCCTGTAAGTGAGATACTGAACTGTACTGTACTGTTGGCTGTGTGACATTCTGCTTGGCAGAATGTTTTGGAGGTGGAAAGCATGTCCGATGCCAAGAGAGTCTGTCCTTCGGTCCCCACTGAACACGAGTTGGAATCTGCATCTACTATGCAACAAGTAAAACGAAAACAAAGTACAGAAAAATACAGACATCAACTAAGAAATGATGATATGATATGATACCCATATCTAAACACACCTTAGATATTGAATTAGTAATAGTCTGCGAAATGCTCATGTTTTGCGGGCACAGGGGCGTTCCTAGCCGTGTGGGGGCCCTATGCATTTTTAGGGGCCCCTAATTTGGAGTACTCCAAGGGGACAAGAAACTAGATCCTAGAAACTCTTTTTCCTCTCAATTTCAAATCAACATCTCAATTTGACCCCAGCAATTTAATTTAATCTACAGAATGTGATTATAAATGGGAAACATCAAGCAACTCCTGTACATGTGCTTCATAGCATCTCCCAAATGCATAGTTGAGAGCATAAGTGAGACGCTGAATTGCCCTTAAACAGTTTGATCAAAGGTCCAGTGTGTAAAAGTGAGGTGGCCACTAGCAGAAAGGTTACCCCCCCCCCCTTTCAACGACTACGGTGGCCTGTAGTGGTCTGTATTGTGTAAGGTGCCAGTAGGCACTTCCAAAATGAGGTAATCATCTACGACAGCATTGTGAGTCAAGTGATGCTGTAAAAACTATAGGGTGTAAAACTAATAGGTTGTAGCTTACAAGTAAAAGTCCTTTTAGATGAAATGCAATCGTTCAATGTACAATTTAGTGGCATCTGGTGGAACACATTCGCTGCGATTAGCGTCTTGTGAAATGATTTTACATTATTTGATGATTTCATGATTTTACAGCATCTTAGCCTGCCAATAAATCAATATATAAATCAATAAGTGGAGCCAGTCTGACTCAGGTTTCTTTGCCATAGTCAGCGTGGACACTGTGCTGTGAACTGTAGGACAGGGTGGCGGTAACAGCCTTCTGCGCTTCTCTTTGATAGACCTTGAATCATTGCTCTCTGTTACAGCTATTGATCATCTCGATAGCAGTCAGCCCCACAAGCCGGTGTTTACTTGCACTGCGGTAAGTGAGTATAGCTGGCTTTTAATCAGGCGGACAGTGGACAGCTGTACCTGTACAGTTCTGTTCTGCGTAGTTGTATTGCGGCGTCCTCCGAAAGAGCGGGAGCCTGTCATTAGATATCGAACAGGTAAACTGCCTCAAAAGCGAATGTTTCCAAAACAGGGACACATTGAGGAACGCCCACCCACTTACCACAACCCCCTCATCCGCGAGCCGCCATTCGCTACGCTGCCATCGTGAGCCGCCATCCGCTATCTCACCGTCGGTGGTTGATTCCCGCGTCCGAGGGAGCGGTAAGCTTCTGGAACACTTCTATCTAACGCCACGGTGTGTGTGTGGATGTATAGAGTTCCTTCTGTGCAGCCATTAACGTCCTCGCCATAGAGAGGGTTAAGCTTCTAAGCTTCCAGGACACTTATAGTATAGAGCCATGATGTGTGTGCGTGTGCGTGTGTTTGTGTGTGTGTGAACATGTGTGTGGCTCCTGGCCAGCGGTTGATTTATTTGGCTCTGTCTGCGCAGTGGTTGATGGTCCCCGTCCGAGAGAAGGTTGAGCTACGACGACACCTATGGCGTAACTCCACGGAGTGTGTTGAGCATCTCATACCCAACGTCTCTCACCGCGTCCTAAGACTCTCATCCCAAAATGCTTTTTTTTAATGAAACTACGTTCTCTCTAGAGCCGTTTGTCCTTCCTGTGCTGCTATAGAATACTGACGATGCAACATGGAGGCCTTAGAGGAGGGCCTCTCCTCTCCCTGTGTGGATATAAAGGGCTCAAACCAAGCTAATGAAACCATAACCACTCAGATTTTCATGGAACCATACACTCATTAAAACATACTTATGATTGTCCGTTCCACTAGATTCTAAATTCTACACGCCGGACCTTTAAATGTTACAAAAACATTTGTGAAGGAATAATAATAAAAAAAAACACGTTCGAATATTACTTTTACAAATAAAGCAAATTAGGCCATTGCACATAATGAACGTAAATGAAATGAGGCCGCTCGACAGAGCAAACACAGATACACATGGAATGACACCCAGGGGAGTTTGTTACCTAAATAAGACCATGATGTGACCATGACGACGGGACACCGAGGTGTCTGTGTGTGGATCTTTGACGGCCGTGTCCGGTTAAGATCCTCAGACTCTTGTGTCGGCTCAGTGTGCGGCACTACGACGGTCGTAGCATCAAAACAGTAACACAGAGTTTGCCGTGGGTCATGGTTGCCCTTTAGGCATCGGATTCGAGGACAAAGTTGGCAAAAGTTTTCCTGCTATGTGCATATCTTATCTGGCGTCAGCAATTTGCAATGCGCTGCTGCCCTGATCGATGTTTCTATCGGCCCAGACGAGAGAGACGATGGGGATGATAAAGATTTATGTTTTATATAATACATGCATTTTAAACAAACAGTCATTATTGTAAAACATATTTTGAAGGTGCTCTCTGCTGGCCGGTCGCCACTGCTTACATAAAGATTGAAATCAAATGATGAAAGCACGAACCTGACGAACCAATATTACATTTGCTACAGTTAATGTGTCCATCCATGATTAATAACAGCTATAGATTTTTTTGTTATATTTATTTATTTTGCTTTTACTGTATATGGGGCATATAGGTGCCTTCACTCAACACCCTTGGCTAAATGAATAAGTAAAAGCAATTACATACATACTGTATATGTATACATAGATAAAACGGCTTACATTGCTGCTTTGGGGCCTCCTGGTGGTTTTGTGTACAAGAGTCCAAGAAACAGGCCTCAAACGTAATGTATTGATGACGACTGGTGAAGCCATAAGAGATGTCTACCTGTCCAACTGACCCCGCAGATGGCTGAGAACCGTCAGGCAGGACAGGGCCGAGCCATGGGGAGCCAGCCCTCCGAGAGAGACCTGCAGAAGACCAGCACCTACATGGTGCCCTGCTTCCTCTGTGTGGAGGTGAGTGGCTTTGAGTTGTTTTCCGGCTCACGGATCCACGTGAGTCGTCTGCTTCGAACATGACCGGTTTATTGATGCAAATATCGGCCTTTGGAATTTAGCATCATTTTGGCGTCTGATTGCCGACGATTAAGAAGAATAACGAATGAACATCTGTTCAAATGTTAATGTCTTATTTACTTGCCATGGATAAGCGTAGCGAAAAGTACCGTTCAAAATGAATACATTTAAAGGGTAAAGGGGGGCATTTAGCAGACGCTTTTGTCCAAAGCGACTTACAATCAGTACATTTGTGGGGTTCAACATGTGGACAGTGGGAGGATCAAGGGGATCGAACCGCCGACCCTACGGTGAGTGGACGAGCTGCTCTGTCCACCTGCTCTACCCACTGAGCTACTGCCGCACCAGTTTTAGTTGGAGGCTTTCAGTAGATGTTACGTCTCAGCCTGTTCTCCAGACCCACATGGTACAGCACCTCCATCCACGGGTCGGAGGAACAGCGAGACGTCTCATGTGTCAAGTCTCTGTCCGCCAAAACTAAATGGATGATGTTCATTTTGTTCTCAGTGGAAATTGCAATATTTTAAGATAGCTCCGTCATTAAAATGAGTTTGATAAGATTTCTTGTGATTCATTTAGTTAACGCAACGTTTTCTATGGCTTCCATGGTGACTGGTGCTGTGACCCTGAAACCATGCAGCTTGCACGTTGTTTGAACTCAATGTCTCCGAGTAATGTAGCCATCTGAGCTGTTATGCTAAGTGATATTTTACGTAACTGATGAGGTTCTTTCAATAAAAACAACGTTTTAGATTTTGGAGTGACCCACGGATGGCATTTATTCATCTTTTTTTTGTGGGGGAGAAGTTCACTTTGCTTCTGCAAAATCCATTCCAAAGGTTAATTTAATGTACGGTATACATTTTGTTTATCAAGATAACCATGACAAATGAACACCGCTTTAAAGATTTTTGGAGAGTTAGTGTCCCAATAAAATAAAACGGAGAGGAAGAAGAGCTTCAAAAGACTTCTAAAAATACAGGAAGGGATTAAAAAACACTATTCACGAGGGCACAGAATGACTTGGGAGTATATGAATGAACCAGGGCATTAAGGTCTACTAAGATTATTACTACACAGAGCCCTACAGAAAGTGATGTAATTGGTTGGTGACCCATCGGTCAAGGACACTTGTGAGTGAGCTAGAGGTTTTATATAAAATATGGCCTGAAGGACATGTAAGATTATCAATTTGGGGTCTCTCGCCCTACAGGAAGTGACTCACAAAGCCTCAGCAAATCTCATGACGTCTCACCCCGGCCCAGAGATTGTGAGCTGAAATTTCAAAGAATTACACACCCACCGATCCAACGCGCGTTTCTGACAATCAGACCTCTATCTCATCAAAAAACAAGTTGTGAGTGAAGTGCACAGGAACTTTTTGAAAATACGGCAGGGGTCGTTTTTGCAGGCTCCTTTTTACCCAAAACATGAAAACTCCACAGGTCAGCTGTGTTGACACACCTTCAGGCACACGTTCATATCTCCATCCAGCCAGGAATGGGGAACATGAAACCACCGCTATTTTATCCCTCTTTACTCTTACATTGGAGGTCACGCCCGCTGTCTGTGCTCTTTCAAGATGGCTAGAGATGCCAAAATTCGTACACACGTTCCCCACGGATCCCGGGAACGACAGATCCGATTCTAGCGATCCGATTCCATTTCTAGCTCTAAAAAGAAACGTTTGCCGAAAGAGGGCTGGTTTGGACGTGGCTTCTCAAGATGAGTGGCCCACGAGACGCAGCCAGTGAGACTGTGGTGTAAAAGGCGGTTTTGGAGATGTGGTTCTACTGCCCTGAGACTGGGAAGACTTGGCTCAGGGCTAGCTCTTCACAGGGCGATCTGAGGGCGCGTCCCGGTTGATGTGTCTGATGGCCAAGTTCCCTCTATCTACTTCCAGTGTATTTAGTTGAATTTATTGCGACACTTTTTCATTTCCAAAGTGTTTCAATGACACATCTGAGGATGCTTTGTGAGTCGCTTGCTGCAGGGCTAATTGATAATCATTTATTTAATTCAGTCCCCCATGAAAGGTGTGTTCATATTTGAGTGGTCTTTTGAAAATCATTTTTGGCTGCCTTTTACTTAATTGACTATGTTCGTGCTTCAAAAGGCAGTGTTAATTTGTCATAATTATGTTGTAATTAAAAGAATAAACGTCATCCCTGGCTCACTCGAAAATCTAAGCCTTTACTGAAGGGCCGTCATCAGTTAAACGACAGTGACACTCAACATAATCACTCAGATGGACGACATAACGCCAAGACAATAGACAACTCAAACATTGCAAACTCTGCGTGGTTCCAGGGGTAGCAGTGTCCATATCAATCACCATGGCAACAATCGAAAATAGTTGCATCAACTAAAAAATAAACCATCACCTATATTCACTGAATGAAGATTATGAAAATAAAATGCACATTTCTCGCTACAATTTTACCAAAACGCATTTTAAGGCTGAAACTATTTTGAACAGGTTAAAATGTTGCCTCCGTTGTCGACCATTTTCTTTTGGCAGACACTTGGCATACGTGACTGATTGCTGCGGTCTCCTCAAATGGCCGTCAGGGGGGCCGCCGGACCAGCAAACGCTGTTACGGGATGTTCGGGCTATTATATATTGACTAAACGTATTGCCGAAACAAGCTATTCTGTCACGTAGGTTGGAGATTACGTTCCAATGTGTTGCTAACGCAGACGCCGCAGCCCAGTGTCTGCTGCCATACCATCCCAAGTCATGATGAATGGAACGCATCCAGCAACACATCTTTGTAAAACGGCGAGAATAATGGTTCTTTTAGCTGGTATTCTAACCAATGGTATCCTAACGTGATGACGTACTTTGGTCTACCTCGGCTGATATGCAGTAAAATACCGCCGATATAAACCTGTCTGAAGTGTCCCCTCAGCACAAGATTCTTCTTATTTTGGATCTTTTGCATTAATCTCCCTGTTCGTTGCACTCGTGAATACCTTATTTATCTATATCTCTAAACTGCTTGGCTTAAAGCTACTGTGGGTATGATTTGGGTGTTGTAGAGAGAGAGAGAGAGAGAGAGAGAGAGAGAGAGAGAGAGCGAGAGCAGAAAATAACAGGATTTTGAAACTAAATAACCACTTCTCATTGTGTTACATTCACACACCTGTGGTTGACAGGCAAGATGGATTCCCCAAACCAATCAGGGAAGGAGATACTCTGATCGGTCAGAAATGATCCAGGTGTGATCTGAAATCGAAATTGTCTCCGAGGCGGGCACAATCAACTTGAAACAGATATTCTCACAGCACATTAAACTCACTAATAGCTGATGGATGGCTTTGCCATTTCTAACAAATTACTCTCAAATAACAGTTACAGCCCATTTCATGTGTTTAAAAGTGAAGAACATAACACACATTTTAATTTCATTTAACCCCGTCACAGATTTGTCACGCCAGTGACACAACTTTCCGGCGTCTCTGTGGAAACGGCTGTAAATTGAACAGCCTTATAGATAATTGACAGGTTTGATCAAGATGTCACATGGTGGTTATTACTGTCTCGTCACTCTCGCGGTGCTTAGCTGGGCGGGGGCGGGACTGGAGCTATTTCTGAGTGAAACCATTGTCTGCAACAAAGGATCTGCAGAGGCCGTTTGCAATTTGCTACAATTTGCTTTCGTTTGTTTAACTCTGTTCTTTAACTCTTCTCTTACTTTTCCCACGAAGGTCTTGTTTTTTTCCCACTAATCCTTAAATGACCTCGCGAAATGCTCGTGGCCTTGGCTGTTCCTTATTTCCTCGTTAATTGGCCTAATTAAAACTGCAGAGCCCAATTAGTGTTATCGTGTAAAAGCCCACAGATCCTGCGTGCGGGAAAAACACGCGTGAAAAACAAAACAACAAAACAAAAAAAACACGGACATCAGATCAGTTCTGGCGTAAGGAATACGCGGACAAAGTCCGGCACGCGCTAATTTCACTCCACCTTCTTTGATCTGAAGCAACCTTTGGCACCAGAGCATAATGCTGTTTCTGCATAATTCCCGGATACTCCCCTTCATTGTACTCCCTCTCTCTTCAGGAGGAGCGATGATAATTCAGTTTTTTTTCAATCGCGGCGGTGTGTTGTGTTTATACCTCGAGGCTGCAGACATTACTATCTGTAACTCCTTCTCATTCTCTTTGAAGAACTCCCCCGGGACCACCGGCTCGCTCTCTCTGAGAAGGTCGCTCTCCCGTCGCCCGCCTCATAAGCTCAAATCTCCGCGCGCGGCTCTGTGTTTTTCCGTCGCGTCTCGTGGTTTGGTCTCGTGCGTTTTTGCTCGGTTCTCTCTTGTTGTTGATGACTCGTCTGGTCCTCACCGCCCGGGCATCTGAGCGAGCTTTCGCTTTGCTCTATTCTCCAAAGAGTTCCTCTTTACTTTCTGCTGCGCTGCCTTTCAACGTTCTGAGACAAGGCAGGAGCGTCTTCGGGTCGGAGGCTCCTTGAGCTCCACTGCGGTGAGGAGTGTGACAGGAGGTCACTCCGGCCCACTGCCACCTCAGCCTCCCACGATGACTCCCCCCCTGTGTGGGGTGAGGAGATTCCTCCTCCGAGTGGCAATGCACAATACACACGCAGATTTGGTTCGCGCATGCATAGCAATATCTTGCCTTGACGGTACAATTCTTGTTTCCTTCTGTATTTATTTAGTAGCCTAGAATAGTTTTTTTGTTTGTTGTGTGTGTTATTTATCGTCCATGTGAAACGCTGCTGCAACACTTACATTTCCCTTCAGGGAAAAATAATGTATTCTATCTATCTATCCCTCCATCAATCCATCCATCCAAGCCATCATCCATTCATCAATAGATGTGTCTCTTTTCTTTCAAAAACGTCTTCACCCTTTTAGATTTCTCAGTCTCCCTCTCTATCTCTCTCACTCACACCCTCTCGCTCACTCTCTCTCTCTCTCTCTCTCTCTCTCTCACATTCTCTCTCGCTCACTCTCTAGTTTCCCTCTCCTTTTCCTTGCTTTCTCTCTTTCTTTCTTGACGTCTTGCATCGGTAAAATAATTCAGCTAGATTGTGAACAGGCCGACCGTAAACATCGCGTCTCCACGACGTTAGCATCGCACGTACGCAATACTTAAAAAAAACAAAAAAACAAAACCACAACATTTCAAAC
>OMKQ01046415.1:0-10619 GCA_900302335.1 Phycis phycis
TAAACCACACAATAACCAAAAATAATAACAATAACATGAGAGAGAGTCAGTTCAGAGTCAGAGTCACGTTCAACATTTGTCACTGTTCAACACTAAATAATTGCCTTCATATTATAGGACATGAAAGGTTTGACCACAATGCCCCACCGAAGATACAAGCCTACAAGCAAGCAGCACAATATTTTTGAGGGTTAAATATCAATTAACGAATGTACCAAAAAGTATGATATTCAATTAATATTCTGTAGCACTATACGATACATTGTTAGCGTAGCCACAAATGTCTTTGGAAAAAGATTGAGTCAGTGTTGAGTGGACAGTTCTGAAGTCTGAAACATCCTCTAGTATCTCTCTCCCCTTCTTCCTGTTTCTTCATCTAGGAATCAGGTTACAGTTACTGGTGCATCTTAGCAACACCCAACCCTGACGACACAGCCTCCAGCAGAGTTAATTTGCTGCTCATTTAATAACCCTCTCCGCCCCACTCTCGCCATAATCATATAACATCTATAACCAATTCCGTTCCATCATTTGGTCAAGATGTACATCTCACGGTTGCAAAATGTTTCACAAGAACGCTCACACAAGGGCTGTTAGAGGCGACGCAAAGGATATTCTGACTTAAATAGAGCTTGATTATCCATGAACACCCGATAAACACCCCTAAAAAAGGCAAAAGGAAGGAAAGAGAACACGCCTTGTGAGACAGGAAATCAAACCTCCCCCACTAGGAGTAGCTTTTTGGGCCGCTTTAAATAGGACATCACGCAAATTAACCGTTACTGTACAAACATCCACAAGGCTAATCCACAGTACATCATCTCTACTCACTGTATCATCGTAACAAGTAAGGTGGATTACAATAAGTATCCACAGCTCTTCCTGTCTTGTAAGTGCTGGATTGTCCCTGCGATAGATTTAGAGGATCAGAGGTAAAGCCTATATCTCAACCCAAGGTCCTTGACTTCTGCCTTCATCATTTGGTAAAAGCACGAGACTCTAGCAGTGGATGCATTATAATCATACACAAAAAACAAAACATTGCATGCAATATTTGCTAAAACAAAAATAACAGGTCATGTTTCCACCTGAATGTACAGCAGGATTCAACTGTAGTTCTAACAATGCCCTTAAACTACCTATCAAAATGACCATGGACTGGCAGCACTTGAGTTGTAAGGGGACTTTAATCTAGTAAAAGACTAACCCAACACAAACAATGAGCAACAGGAATTCTACTAGCTAGTTCTTAATCAAACATGGCATTGTCCCCAAAGTTTCACTGTTTAAGTCACTCAGTACATGTTGTAATGGTTGCATTCAAGAAAACAAATCAAGACAGATAAAGCCTAATAGGTACTGTGCTGAACTATTGCTCAATAAAAAGGGAACGCATGGAGATTGAGGTCACACCATATAATGAAATGAAAATGAGTAGAGTATCAATGTCTGATCGGAGTGTGTTGTCCCTGATAAGAGGTCACTCCAGGTGATGCAATGCCTCTCCAACGGGGCGCTGAGGTTGCCGCAATAGCTACAAGTTGAAGGATGCACATGTGTCTGTACCTGCCTACTTCATTCACATCTCCAGCTTCTCTGTGTGTGTTATTGTGTTATTGTGACGACATGTACCAGGATAATAGGGCCAGATTACACAAGCGTGTTGAGAGAGGCCATTCTATGTCCATGTATGCTACATGCCTGTGTGTGCGTGTGCGTCTGCGTGTGTGCGTGCGTGCTTACCTCTGACAGGGAGACCAGGCCTCCTTAGCTTGTCTTGTTGAGGTGTGCACCTCTCTTACCCCATGCTGGGCTCCACCCCCATTGGGGAAGGCAGCCAATGGCACTCAAAGATGGACATAGGGGGCTGGGGTATGACTGAATGGATCCTAGGGGGAGAGAGGGAGAGGGAGAAGGCAAGGGGGTGTGGACAGGGGAAAGAGAGAGAAGGCACATAGGAATTGGCAAACGTGAATATTGAGGTTAACAGAGGCTAGC
The DNA here is from genome assembly GCA_900302335.1 of Phycis phycis. Classification (NCBI taxonomy): domain Eukaryota; kingdom Metazoa; phylum Chordata; class Actinopteri; order Gadiformes; family Phycidae; genus Phycis; species Phycis phycis. Next base: position 1,999 of record OMKQ01046415.1, read on the forward strand.
CAATTACCTCCTTTATCAAGTAGTGCATGTTAAAACAGCATTCAGCATTTTCTAACTCCCACACTCAGCAGCTTACAATGAAATATCTTTGGGTGGTAACATTTCAGTCCAAGACCTTAGTCAGACGGATCTGTCTGATCATATTAGTCTGACCACGTATGATTATGCCCATCAAACTAGAACACACTGGCCCTACAGTGACTTGCACAGATTGCAGACCACAGATCACTCCAAAGGTTATCATATTTGGAAGAATACTGAATCTAATTGAATATTCAAACCTCCTTGCCAAACCACACCATGCCTCCCATTTAGCTGTTTTTATTACCGCCTCTCTCTTCGAGGACTTCAGGAGCCATATTGTCTCCCACACTTGGCAGGCGCAGGGAACATGGTTCAGATAGGATGAGTAGAGTAGAAGTAGAAGAAGTGTATGGGACATGACGGTGTAGTGCACAGGTGTCAAACCCCATCCTGGAGGGCCGGTGTCCCTGCATGTTTTAGATGTTTCTCTACTCCAACACACCTGATTCTAATGAATGGGTCGTTATCAGAATTCTACAGAGCTTGATGATGATCTGATCATTAGAATCAGGTGTGTTGGAGTAGAGAAACATCTAAAACATGCAGCGGCCTGGCCCTCCATGGCTTGAGTTTGACACCCCTGGTGTAGTGGCTAGGGCTCGTTCCAACACAAGTATTCTGGATTAACGCCACAATGTCTGCAGCCTGCCTGTAGGCTGTGATCTGTAGACTCTGATCCCTTATCCCAACCTACACTTTTAAAGACCTTTATCTGTATCTCAGGATAACAACCCCAAGCCTACTTTCAGATTCACATTTAGCTGGTGGAAACGTGATCCTCCACTTGCTTGCCGTTTCGTTTGAAAGCTTTCGTCCTTTCTTGGTTTGTTTGTGGTTTTCCTTTAAGTCAAGCAAGTTGGTTCATGCATTGCAACATTAAGACTTCTGGGATACAAGCAGGCTAGTTCTCCAAAACATAGCAGTGGGGGAGATTTGAGAGTTGTAAAGAGAGCAGAAGACAGCAATGTTGCAACCCCCCCAAAAAACATCCCCTCTCTCTCTGCTCCCTCCCCCCCTACATTGCTCTGCCATTAAGTGTTGCCTTCACACGGCTGTGATTGACAGCCAACGTGGATTGCCCAAATCAGGACATAAATGTCCTGATTGGACAAAAATGAGCTGTGAGGTGTAACATCCTGTCATATCAGAGGCAGATGAATAAGTTGACTACATTTCTAACAAATCAGTAGGACAGTAAGGCGGTAGTAGTTGTGGCCCTCGTGTCCTATGGAGGAATGCAGGGCTATCCCGGTTCCCTATGGGCTCTATCTACATGAGATATAGACAATTATCAGTACCGGGAGCGACAAGAATAGGAACACGACAAGAACGACAACGACAAGGATAAAACATATGGCCACCTCCAAAACACGCAACAGAAACAGATCTCTCTATTGTACTTATCCTTTTAGCACCAATAGAATAACACGGACACATTTGTTTCAACAAATGCGATCATGAATTCTTACCTAGAGCACATTAAACTAGGTACATCTGATCTGGTAACACCTATTTGAAAGGCTCTTAAATTCCCAGCTTTGAGCTCCACGTACGTTTAAAAAGTTAATAATGATCATATCAGCCACGACAGACTCACAATCTCATGTTATATTTATACGTACATTTATAAACCTGTGTAGATTTTCTCAATTGTTGCACTGCTAACGCATCCTTGATGAGCACTGGAACGCTTCTGTGAACCTGCCGGGACAGCCCAGTCGCAGCGGGACACAGGAATGTACTACTGATGCTTGTGAACATTAAGTGAATGCCAGCCGCTCTGAATCATCAGTTAAACTATTGCAAGTGACATCCGTTGCTACCAATACAAATCAGAAATGACGATTGGTTTGATTTGCGTTTACAAAAAAAAAAGCGATTGTTGAAGAACGTCAAATAATCTACCAAAAGGAAATTCACGCATGCCACTGCTAAATTACATGTCATTGTAAGCGGATGTTTGTGAATAGGCAGGAGAGTGGACATATTTGGCAGTAATAAACTACATCCCTTTCTGTCCTGGTCATTTCAAAAGCAGATTCATAATTTAACAAACATTTTGCGGCCCAAATATATATATATATATATATATATATATATATATATACATATACACATAAATCAATTTCTAATCTATTTTTGTAACTCGACAGAACAAAAATGCTAACTACATTTCCACCATGCTGGGATGAATAAAGTGGTCATCTAATTGAAAACATAGTATGGACATGAGAACTGATCATTCATGGAGGGGGTTTATCTCAAAACAGTTAACTGGGAGAAGTGAATCATTAATGGGGAGGGGACACTGTGTGACACCTCTGGTCAACAGATAGGTAGAGGGTTATGGTAAGTGCGCTTACGTTACAAGAATCCCTAACACACACACACACTATCTAAAGTTCTACAGCCCTCTTGTCCCACTTGCCCCACTGTTCAAAAGTAACGCAAGAACAAAAAGGGGAAGCCTCCACTGTTCTACAAAATACACATAATTTACCACATGAGAAATACCGCCCTCTATATTGATTGAATGGTTTACCATGACAAGAAGAGTAAATACTACAACATGACAGTGTAACCCGAGCTTATGTGACTGATTCCTCATAGGCACTGGGCCTTTACGTCAGAATGCAGTTCATCTGTTCCGTGTGTCTTGTAACAAGGAAATGTATCATTCTGACTTAACTGACTGAATCCAGAGCAAATCTAATGGCCCTGGGTGAATATGAAGAAAGACATTTGAGTATAATTATGCATTGGTTACATTTACATTTAGCAGGTTAGTGGACGACCCACTCTACCCACGGAGCTATGCCACCCCCATTGGGGTGATGTTGGTGTTATCAGGGGCAAATCCAAACCCAACAGAATTCTGTATTGTATTGTCACTGTGCTAAAATGGAAGACAAAATACTTGAAAATTGAAATGTTTACTTCCTCAGATATTCAAAGTATGAGTAACACCGATGGGGAGAGGATAGGTCGACTAGGGGAAGGCTTTTTTCTGATGAGGCCTCTATGTGACTCTATACCACAGCTAGTTAATCTTGACCGCAAAACAAGATTCATCTCCAACCCAGATAGGCCAGGACAGAAACAGAGGGACACGTTGACCTATAGGACAAAGACAAGTTAAGAGGGGGGAATTTCATACATTATCTGGAAACCTTTTGTTAAAAATGGTCATGGTATCCAAGCGCCGTTCAAACAAAAAAGATTGGGCAAACGTCCGTGACTTTCTTTGGAAGGGATCACGTATACTTGTATTACAAAATTTGAAGCAGAGGTTGTGACATAATCGACAAAATGGTTTTAAGTCTTGCCCAGTGAACTGCAAGCATTTGCTACCCAACAGCAACCTGCCAGATTTCACAACTGAATTGGACCACTTTTAGACCACGCAGTGAATTAAAAACAACCGAGTCAAAAATCTAAAGAACCCATTGTAAAACAGCAATATTATTAACACTAATCATTTGCAGTGATAACCTTACAATAGTGGGATTAGTAGAAAAGTCTGTCAACACATGGTTGTGTGCTTTCTTGTGTGCAGATGCAACCTGGTATGGTAAGTTTAAAGAGGAGATGATTGAGGAACAGTAAAAATAGACCACATGGCTAAAGATAACCTGAGGACTGTAATACATGAAAACACGTGAGGTGAGTTGGTACCTGGATACCAAATATCTAAAGTACACACCACTATTCACACCAAGCCACAGAGGTAAATGAACACATGCAGATACAATGGTCTGTCTGTAACAGCTTATACTCATAATAACAACAAGTAAATCCTTTGACAACAATAATCCATTCACAAATCCCAGATGGGTAAAACAAAATGGTGACCATTTGCCCAAAACAAAAATCTATTTTTGGTTTTGAGTATTGCTGCACTGAAAACACCGACTGCCACACAGTGCTCCGTGTTAAACATTAATCCAACATGTACATTATTTGTACATTTCCAGGTAGATATGGTAGATATGATAAGATATGGCAACAGAATAGAACCCAAGGGCCCCAACACTGGTGTTGGTTTTAAAATGGATATTGTTGGGATGCGTGGAGGAGCCAATGGGTTTGAACACTGGCAGTCTCTTAGGTCTCTTTTGGAATAAAACTTTAAAATCGGGTTAGCAGATCCCCAGCTAAGGGAATATAGGGAATAGAATATATAGAATAGAATGAATTGTGATCAACAAGATAAATAATAAGTGACATAAAACGTCCCTTAAAACTACTCAAGACAAAGTCACACACACACACACGATTAGGCAATAATGTATTACATGAGATGAGAAGGGTGGGAAGCATGAAAAAAATACCTCATACCTCACTATGCTTGAAGGACAACGAAAGTACATTAAATTAATGGCTGAAGCACTTGGAATGAATCACTTAAGGGCGGTGTTCCCACTGGCTATTCAATAGTGCATTATGTCTAAAAGAAAGACATTAAGTCGGGTGTAGGCCTCCATCTGTTGAATAAGTATTTCTGGTTTGTTTAATGGAAGATAGTTTCTTGCTGGTTACACATATTGAAAAACCTCACGGAAGTGGATTAGACCCTGCCTAGACTTTTTGATAGAAATGCCACTGCTCATCCCCAAGACGTGCTATGGCAGGCTGGACATGGCAGCTCAGGTTATTTTGAGAATGGAATTAGCCAGCCGTTGTGATGGAGAACACAGGGCCTCCGTGCCAAAACACAAGAGACATCTGCTGGCAAACAAGGAACAACCGCGAAAAGGCAGACTATTGGTCTACTAGTGTACAAGATGAAGGGACGGAAACAGGATGTTACTATCTGTTGCACTCAAGTAAATACAGCAAGGAGACACGTGCATAATGTGTGTGTTTAGGCACAAAGCAGCAGAAGCACAGACTCTTGTGCAAGTGTACCTTAAAAAAAAACAATGTGTGTATATATATATATATATATATATATATAGACTGAGACATAGACACACTTATGAACCACAGACAGTTCGGTGGTTTATACACCCAGCAGACCAGTATTTCATTTGAGTCATGTCAAACATTTGCCCTAAATACATTTGCAAAATGCAGATAGTCGTGTACGCACCCTTGTGGTAACCATCCTGGGAATACATTAACAAATACAAGCATACATATCAAACAAGTAAGCAAGGATTGGATGCAATTTGTTATATTAGGAGAACAGTGGCAAAATGTGATACGCTAAGCCAAGTCAATGGTGGATACAGCCCAAAATATGCTGTATGGTCATGGTAGTAAAGGATGGCATGTGACAAGTTGTTAGGGTTAGCTAAACAACAGGAGCCATGGCTCAGAGTCTTGGCAGGGAGGGAGAAGCTTGGCTGCATGTTCTCCTTGTGAACGATATCCCATTCTCTACACTGAATTTCATCTCATTCTTTGTACTTATAAGGATAAGTACAACCTCTTTTAAAAGCTTTAAATGATTTTATATTGGTTACTTTTGATCCCATTATCACTGCTAGATACTAGATTTATGGCTACTTTTTGGTGAGAGGAATAATGAATGGCTCTTTGCTGCTGTAATGAAATTCATCATAGCTAAGCAAATAGTATGCCCTTGTACTATATGTTAGGATGTGATTGTATTGATGAGATGATCACTATCAATCATATCAATCAGCATCTACTACTGATATGGGCAGGAAATCTTAAGCTACGAGCTAGTTGCAATTTGACATACTGTAACTTAAAAAAAAATACATCTTTTGATAGGCTTCGAAAGATCCTTTTGACATGCATAATCTAATCACCACAACATGGTGGTGCACAGCAACACACAAGAAGCCTAGATCTCTCGTGTTCAAGTGATTAGCTAGTCATTGACCAAGTAGAATACAAGGAACATTATTGAAAACTAGGCTCATAACAATTGACATAACACCCCACTTGGCCTGAAAACAGTTTTCATCATCATTCATCATTACAGCATCATCACCGTTATGTTATTTGTATTAATGGCTGATTGCTCTACAATCAGCCATATTGATATGACTGGAAACTTTTACTGAGATGGGATAAGTGAACAAGAGGATATACAAGTGAACATAAAATCAAGCTGTCTCCATTAGACTTCTACCATGTTCTAGTGAAACATTTTCCACACCACACAAACAAATAATCACCATCAGATATTAGCATCGGTGTGACCTCAACTTCAATGAAACGCTATTGTTGCTTCTTACATAGTTAATGGTGATTTAGTATCTAACACTTACTTAGAATTTAATGCAAGGTCTGACCACGCAACCAACTGCTGTTACAGAATAAACCAAGTCATAATATATGTCAATGTATGTTGTGTCAATTCTCGGGAAACTAATCTAGACACCAACAAGGTCATAAGCGATTCCTATTTGCCAAGCTACAATTTACAATTGCTAAGCCAGCATTAGACAGTTTACAAAATCCTTTGGCCACATAGCCACACAGAGAGAATACCTTTTGCCCTGCAAAGGGTGTGGACTGTGGTATAGACCATTAGTTTAAGATCAGCTGTACATGTTGGGGCTGTTTTGTTGTCCTACAATTTCACTCAGGTTATTTTCGAATGGAATCCATTTTGTAGACTATAGACTGTTACCAAACTGTATGTATTCTGTTTTAAAATGTAAGATGGCAAATGCTTCAGGCACTGAAACTCATTTGCTGAACATAGAACATTTGATGTTTTCCAGTTTTGTGCTATTCCTGTTTCTCCACATACAAACGGAGCAATGTCATAGCTCAATGAGCCTATGACATAGCCTATGTTATAGCTCCACATGCAAACTGAACATAACATAACAAACAAATGCAATACTGCATACGCACTGAAACGAAACAATCCAATAAAACATTGCCAGGAGAAACTCCATGAATCTAATATACACTATTAAATATTATTATACACTAATAAATATACATACATACATACATACACACACACACACACACACACACACACACACGCACACACACACACGCGCGCAAAGCTTTAGATTGTTAAAGTTTAAAGATATGAGGCTAAAATGTGCTTCAACATTGTCCAACCAACATCAATGTTTTCACATGAAACCACGTTTGCAACTTTCTATTCACCTGATTATATGTTGGTGAAGTACGACTCTGGGGGTTTCGATTCATGAGAAGTGTTTCGTCTGTTCGTATCACAGGCCAGACGTCAACGTGCCCGTACAGGCGACCACCACGTCTCACTTCAACCAAATGACCACAGCAACAGCCCCTCAGTAGCGAGGGATTGAAAACAGGGCGGTGACCTCAACTTTCCCGAATATCAAATATATAATACAGAGTACGAAGGGGGTATATCTAAAGCCATGCTTAACGCCAGTTTAACGCTTTAATGTGCCGTTCTAACATCTTGGGGATTTGTACCGCGTTCAAGACAACTCGGATTTTCTACTTGGCGATTACAACTTCTGACCCAATTGCGTTCATGCTGTAAATTAAATGAAATGTCAATTCATTTTCAACTAGTCGTAGATATTTGATCCGAGTTCCGAGTTGTGTTGAACGCAGCATTGATCTTTATTTGGCTGAACACAGACCATAACTTCATGTGAGCAAGGCGGAGAAAACAGGGTGGGTTTTCTACCAAGAATAGATTTCAAACCGCCTTAACCATTTTAACTTTTTCCTGCTCGGCTCATTCTCGCAAACATTTATGAAATGTACCACTGAACGTCTGCGCACGAATGTAAAACTTTAAAAAGCGAATTTTACACGAACATCTAGCGTACTTCTACGTGGCCGGCCGTACATCCAGTATAGTGATGAAGAACATACCTTTATGTTTCTTTTGTTACCAGGTGGCCTGGACGACAGCAGCAGATCCCCCAGGTCTCACGCGTCTCAAGAAAACCCCCAATATCGACGGAGGAATCGTCGCACGGACCGCCACACTTATTTTCCTTTTAGTCTGCTAAGGAGCCAAAGCTTTTGGGTGTCTCCAAGTGGTAGCATTCAGACATCATAAACACGTAAAACTGGCGAGATATAATCAATGTTCGTGATGTTGCCCAGCCTCGAGCCTCGGTCCTCCCGCGGGTCGTGTGTGTGAGCTCCGCTATGATTGAACAGTTGCTCCTCCTGAACGATGACGCAGCTTTGTTATTCACAAACAAAAAAAACAGGGCGGGGCACCGCGAGTTCCGACCGTCTTACACCGTACAGAGTGAACAGGTGGTGGCCGTCTACGACATTTAAACGAGTAGGCGAACCCGTCGAGCACGTTCTCCATCTCATATTTGCGTTGCGTGTTGCCCTAGCCTTTGTTGGCCGTTATGCTTTACATTGGATAAAGTTTACACTGTACTGAAAGTCAATGTGGGCCTACCTACGAAGTGTACGGTGAATCTCTCTCTCTCTCTCTCTCTCTCTCTCTCTCTCTCTCTCTCTCTCTCTCTCAACCTCTCACAGACACACACACACACTCTCTCTCTCTGTCTCTTATCTCCTTGTGCCTCTGAGTAACCTCCCACAGGCACGCTAACATGCACGCAGGCATG
>OMKQ01046416.1:0-10530 GCA_900302335.1 Phycis phycis
TCAATACTTTTCCCTACCCCCTTGCATGTAACACATTAGTCACAATCTCCAAAATCTCTCCTGCAGTCGTTTAACAGAGCAGTAGTAGCAACTGGATACACAACATCACTGGAGTGGACATACTGAATAACAGAGTAAACCATACTACAGGCAGACACTAAATACAAACATGCATGCAGCCTTGATATACAAACACGTTGAACTTGATGTCAAATAACTTCAACAACAGTATGGATAATTTGATAAGGGGAGGCAGATGTGCACCACACTGGCATTAAAGATGGCAATGTCATCCATCTTTATTGGAGGTGTGTTTAAATTAAGTTAATGTTGAACCCCCCCCAAAAAATATTCCATTCCATCAAGTCAGACAAAGATGGCCTCTCGCTGGACAGCGCCCGTGTGTTTGCTTGTTTGCGTGAGTACCTGAGAAGAACTGTACAATTTCCTCCTTGCTGCAGCCGAACGGCAGGCCTCGCAGCCTCAGCATGCAGCCACTGCAGCCGTCGTAGTCCGCGGGGCCACTGCGCTTCAGCACCCAGTCCATCTCACTGCGATTTGACTTGAACACTGCATCAAGAACAGAGCACATACAGGACAATTAACCTCACACACATTTAACAAAACCCCCGGCTTTCCCCAAGCTATGGTAGATTCAACACAAGACGCAATTATTAAAACGCATGGAAGTCTGCGGTGCATCACCAGTGTGGGCCTGCCGTCACCTACCCTCTATGTATCGATGGCCCATGTATTTGCGGTCCTTAGCGATGGCGTTCTTAAAGTCCTCGGCTGTTTTGAGCTCAACGAAAGCCTCCCCGCTCGGACGGCCTTCTTTAGAGAAGGTGAAACACACGCCGTTCACCTTGCCCACGATATCACAGTCTGGACACACAAAGCCACGCGGCCATGGGGCATTACAGTTCATACAGGAAGAACACACACACCAATATATAAACGCTGTGCATGCATGAACGCCAACATGTGGTGTTGAAAATGTAACCGATGACAGCAGATTATGTCTGAGCTCTATGGAATAGCTGCAATGTGATTGTGCTCCAAAGTTTAGCGAAATGGATAAATAACGTGGAGGACAATAGATGTGCTTTAAAAAAATAAGCTATAGGAAAACAGTGTGTGAAAACTACGTGTGACGAGCATTTTGTTACATCCTATGTTAGTGGATCACATAGGGATTCATGCAGGTAAATTAGGTAGAACATAATATTTTTATTCTACTTCACCGTTTTCAATGGGATGTCTATGTGACCAAGTAGGGTAGTTTATTTGCCAGTGTATGCTGAAATCCGGGACCACCTGCCCACTGAGCTAATGGGTGAACGCATGCGTGTGAGTGTACTCTAACCAGAAAAGAAACTGGCCACTTCTTCCTGAGTGCAGGACCAGGGCAGGCCTCTGATGCGTACCACATAGCCCTCCTCATTTGAAGACATCATTCCTGCCACAAGCAAAACAACATGCATTAAAAATGTGTTATTACATGCTTGAAACCAAAAACATCATCATGCGTTTCCAATTACCCTGAACATAAGATGTATAAATTCGCTAATGGATTCATGGTGGGTGGATTTTTTTTCTTGTTTTCAGCATTTTGCCGGATCCAGTTCAAGGACAACTAGTCGTTCTGTACATTAATCTACACATATCCTGGTGAACATCGGAACATGCACCCTTGTTATTGCAAACGCCTTGTCGTATGAGTAAAGGATACACCTTAGCACTGAAGTCCCCGGAGAAATGTTGTCATTTAGAAACGTGGACACATTGTACTAGACATACAACTTTGCAAACATCTCAATGACAGTGATGATAGGACCTGCTTGGTGGTCAGCTACACGGGACTGCTGTCCAGAACCAGCTGGGCTGTCAGAGTCAAAGTATATGGACTACAACTTAGGTTACAGCCCAACCCAATAGGACTCCAGCCTCAACCCAGCTGAGCTGTCAGGGTTCAACCCGGAACACAACTTCAGCTACAGCCCGACCCAACAGGACAGCTGTCCAGAACCAGCTGGGGCTGTCAGGGCCAAGTGTTCAGCCTGGACTACAACTAAAGTTACAGCCCGACCCAACAGTGACAAGCGCCGCAACACTTCCGTCTAAAACGCGTCTAAAAACAGTTAAAACTGAAAGCACACAAGTCACAGGACTCATGGTTTGAGATACTCAATACTATAAACAGCACCGCCATCGTTTGCCGTGGACCGTAACCTTGTTGAACGCCAACATGCTAGCCAGCGTTAGCTCGGTAACGTTAGTCAGCTATCGCTCCAGCTAACGGGAGCTAGTCACATTAGCAAATAGGACGCCAACAAGCAGCAGCACAAGGCTACATGCGTGTATTTCAGGCATACTGTAGAATCGTTATTGCCGTTTTGTCTAAAACAATCGTGACATTGCATCAAAAGAAAGGAGAGAGAATGTATTTCCTCACAGACTCGTTGTCCCCGGTGTCTTGTGTTGACTTCAGCCTCAGGTGACTTCTCGGCTACCGCTCAGGTGTAATCTCGCGAGATGACGGCTGTCGCTTTCGAGGCGCACTGGTATAAAACTAAAACATAAAAAATATATATTTCTACTACTATCTTGGCATTAAATGTGTATGATAGTATAGTATTCATAGCAGAGTGGGGTTTTCATTTGCATTGAATCTGTGATGATGTTTTCAAAGACTGAATGTAAAGAGGGAGGTGAGTGGGGTTAGTGAGGGTGGGCCTATATAAACAACCCGAGTCCCCCACAGCAGTGATTCGGTGATAAAGTTCGTTCAGGCCTGCCCGAAAAGTTTACATTCAATCATAATGGAAATTGAAGTATTTACAGTAGATGCATTTACAAATCTTCCGTTCAAAGGAAACCCCGCCGCAATCTGTCCACTTTTACATGTGAGTATTTACATGTTTAGGCCAACTTGATTAATGAATCGAAGGCACATGTTTATGCTAATCTTTATGATCGATCATCTATTTTGTAATTATTATTAATGGGCCTATTTCAGTGTTTCTAATTTAATATATGGTGCAAAGGTTTGCTGGGCTGCCCTACATGCCCACTGCATGCACATATCAATATAACAAAAAACACAATACATTTTTTGCCTAGTGTTTGAATGATAAATTGTACAATGTCGTTGTAGAAGTAGGTATATTGGCTACCGTTAGGACTAAACACTCTGAAAGCTGAAGATTTCTGGACTTTGGACTTCTTTGAACGCAGCCATCAGCCAATATTTTAAACTTGGCTCGATGGTAGGCTAGTTGTATTATTTATGACTTTTTGTGACATTTTGTTTTTAACACTTAACAGGAACTTGACGATGAAATATATCAGAAAATAGCAGCTGAGATGAATCTATCAGAGACTGCCTTCATCACCAGACTCAGCCCCTCGGACGACTTCACCGCGGGTCTGTTAATACAATGATCAATAGCTGATATACAGCCTGCGACTAGTGTGAGGATTTAACGATCAAACTGATTGGGAGTGTGTCGGCCTATAGGCTGTGCTGGTATTGTGATAAAATACCCATCCTCAGCAGTCTGGCCAGAAGCTTTGTTAACAGTAATGAGAAGGCTCTGTGCAAACCACAGATGGTACAGATTGCATAGGTGTTTCTGCTAACTGAGCATTGGCGCCGCCCAGGGGTGGCCAGGGGGGGGCGACGGCCACCCTGGTCGCTGCACAGCCAGAGCCATATTGTTGTTGACCGTCCGTGAGACAATCGCCCAACACGTATAGGTAACATATTACAATAGGAAGTTAAGGAACTCCAAATGTAAACTGTACCGATATTAGTCTATGGACGTCAAGTAATTGGTAACAACTGTGAACTAAGAAACCAAAGTATATCAGTATGTGATTTCTTAACTCACATATTGTCACACGTTTCAACTAGCTGATATACTACAACAGCATAATATAATTCATTAAATGTAGTTATGGCTTTTGGTTTTGGAGGATTTTCAGTGGCCCCACCTGGCAGCCCTTGGGGAACATCTAAGGGCTTTCTACTAACTGTAACTACTGCAAATTATTTCTGAAAAGGATTAATTCACATTCATTCCAATGGATTCAGTCATGTTTCCTCTCATTTATTTTGATGTATTCATTGAGTTAATAGCCAGCAGTTCCTACACTTCAAAGAAAAAACCTCCATTATACCTATTGCTACTTTTAACTTTACCTACAAATAGAGCTCCATTATAGATATGTATTTTATACATGCACCATGAATGGTATAAACAAAGATATAGAAATTAAAATCCCTTGCATTTGATTTGTGGCAGTCTGCATGTGACTCCTGAGTTTGAGAATCTCAAACTGATTGACAGGGTCTAGGTTCCGCCTCCGGTGGTTCACACCAACCAATGAGGTGAATCTATGTGGACACGCCACCCTGGCCTCTGCTGCGGTCCTGTTTCAGCACAAGAGTAAGACTCAGAGACACACGTTAGCACTGCTAGTCGTCACGAAATCACAAACACACGACCCAATGCTATCTTGTGTCACCAACCTCTTGGTTGTGTTACGATTGTTATGTGTACACCGAGATGAAACCATAGCGATGCAGATGTAGGGTTGTCGATGACGCGTTAACCAAACTTTGTGTGCATTCACGGCATGTCTCGCCTCGTGTAGAGAACGTCAATCCCACGGTGGTGTTCGAGACGAAGAGCGGAGATCTGTCGGTCGCCCGGTGTGGGGAACGCATTGTCATGAACTTCCCTCTCAACCCCCCAACCAGGCAGGTTAGCATATCATTTTGAAAACAGAGAGAGAGCTGTGAGCTCAAACACAGCCAGTGCTCCTTCAGAGCAAACGGAAGAGTAAAACAAACAAACACAGTTATCGCCTGCACATCGGTTAACATCAAGACGGAAAGGTAATTCATATCAACTACCCCATTTAAATTCAGCACACCATTGTACATGTACTGTCAACTGAGCAATGCTCAGCACACCAAACGTGGTGTGTATCCCCATGATGAGCCCGGAGGTTTCATATCAATGACACCAACAGTTAACACATTTTGATTGCCCGCAGGATGCCAATGAATTCAAGGACATCATCAAGGTGAGTAGGAGACAGCAGTGAACGCAATCAACACCATGTCTTTCCCTTGAGTGGACAATTAACCTTATCCTCATCGTGCTTGGCCGAGTCAAATAATACTCCTGAGAATGGTGTACATGTGTCTGCGTCGGTGATGGAGTTTGTGAGTTCATGGTTTTTGTTCTTCATGCGTGCTGCATCCATTCAGGCTGCCGTAGGAAACCTGCCAGTTCAGGATGTGTATCTAAGCCCCAGCACTAAGAAACTCCTCATTCGATTGGCTGACACCTGTGAGAGGTCAGAACCTGTTTTTTTTCCATTGTTTGATTTATGCATCAGTCCGAATACTTACAATAGAAACGACACAATGATAGGTTTTATTAGTTTTTTTCTTATGCTCATGGCCCTTGTATCCTAGTCATTGACATGATGAGGTTTTCCATTTACTTGCCTTTTGACATATTACATGAGCAATGATCATGAGCTCTGCATCATGATCTCCGCTCTGCTGTCCCAGGTCAGCTCTGACCAGTCTGAAGGTCGACCCGGTCGCTCTCGTCTCCAATGAGAAGAGCGGCAAAGTAAGGGGACTCATCATCACCATGAAAGGTAGTCTCTCCAGAACAATGCTCCTCTGTAGCTTACCTAGACGCTGACATCCCACTAATGACGACCTGACGATGATCTGGATAACCCCCCAGGAGCCGCTGACTGCCAGCCAGGTTATGATTTCTATTCTCGCTTCTTCTCTCCGTGGAATGGCATCCCGGAGGACCCCGTCACTGGTAGGACCAGACGGGACAAACAGACACACCGCATATGTTGATGGAGGAAATAGTTCAATGAATCCATACATGAGTCTCTAAACTGCATTACAAATCTGAACGAATAGCATAAATATGATCACGTTAATTATTTACATAATGAATGTGATAATTCTGATGCATTTGTACATTCAAACAGACATGTTGATGTGACCATAAGAACAGTTCTTCATGACTATTTTCTGTGACTATTTTTTATTGGGATTTTAGGGTTAAATCTAAAATGGGATGGTTTGTCTTATTATATGATCAAATAAACAGATACATTGCAAACAGACCCACAGCTCTGTTACCTCAAGTAGTCATTCAGTTTCTTGCTTTGGTAGAATCGTTAATGGCGTAACATTCTCTTGCAGGTTCAGCACATACAGTCTTAGTCTGCTATTGGGCCGATAAACTGCGCAAGAAGAAAATGCTTGGTAATTAATGTTTATTATGACTGCAAAGTAACATACCTTTTTATATGTACATCAAACTACAGTATATGCAACAATCATCATAACCATTATTGCATGAACACTAAATCTTCATACAATATTGGACTTGGGTAGTGTATTAACTTACAATTACTAGTACATTTTTCCACGTTGAAAACAAACGTTTCATATTGGCAGCGGATTGTTTTTTTTAATTTTTTTTTATAACTTAGCTTATTGCTTATCACTGTGTGTGTGTGTGTGTGTGTGTGTGTGTGTGTGTGTGTAGCCTACCAGTGTTCCAGGCGAGGCGGGGAGCTGGAGCTGGAAGTGAGGGATGACGAGAGAGTGAACATAGCTGGACAGACCGTCTTCGTGCTGAAGGGAACCATCACGCTCTAGAACCGGGTTCCACAACGCTGGCCTTACGCACACGTGACGACGTGGGATGAGCTCGAGACATTTGATCTCAATTGTACTTCGAAAATGATCTCCATTAAAAGATCCTGTGTATATACTAAACAGTTAACACCTAATGATTCATAGCCACAAGGAAACTACCACCCAGCAGTGTACAGTGTGTGGCAGGACGCGCATGCGTTCACTGAGACATTGACGCGAGGGCAGATGTGGCTGTGTTTAAAACAACATATGGTGCCAAGGGAAGGGAACTGCTGCTCTAGTGGCCACACAATACAACTCTAGCATGTGAACACCTGCAAACACACAGGTAACAGGACAGCTGCTCAGGACAGATGCTCTAGTTGAAAGGGTGATTGGTTGGCAATAATCACCAAGTACCATCATTTGCAGATTTGAAATTATTTATTGACAAAGCTTTAAAACAAATAAAAAGCTACTTGCACTGAGGAAGACAATGGTATGTTGTAACTCTTCATCAAGGGTGATTTCAAACAGAAAAGGCTAACACAGTTCAAAGGAATTAGGAGAGTAAATCACATTTATCAGACGGTGACAAAGACATCTAACGGAATGATAACAGAAGTCACATAACAGAAGCTTATTCGAGTTTCTCACAGTGTACACAAAGTTGTTGCGGAGGTGTTTTCAGCTTCAAGTGAAATAAATTGCTCTGCAAGAAGAAACACTATATACTAGTATGGTGTGGCGTTACTAGAAATTGTAATGGTGGCTGTCAGTTTTTTATTATTATTTTTTTTTAATCAGACTTTAATCAGTACTCCTTACCCTGTGTATCTGAAGACATGCTGACAAAAGTACCCTCGCAGCTTGATAATCATTTGCAGATTTTAAATTATTTATTGACAAAGTTATAACAAATATGATCTATTGGAAATCAGAGGTAGTTTGTTACTACTATAGTACACAATTAATCAGTGGCAATTAAAACAACCCATAGGAATACATGAGAACTTTAAAGTTAGCTTAAAAGGCTTTGTTGCAAACCTCAGAAGTACGTGTGATATCAAAACCATATTTAAATGTAACGGAGTCTGAACTGCATCATTAATGCCACGTGAAGTACCTGCCAAAAAAATCTACTTGAACTGAGGAAGACAATGGTATGTTATAACTCTTCATCAAAGGTGATTTCAAACGGAAAAGGCTAACACAGTTCAAAGGAATTTGAATCACATTTATCAGACGGTGACAAAGACATCAAACGGAATGACCACTTAACAGAGATGTAGTGGAATGATAGTCACATAACAGAAGCTTATTGGAGTTTCTCAGTGTACAAAGCTGTTGTTGAGGGTGTTTTCAGCTTCAAGTGAAATAAATTGCTCTGCAAGAAAAACCACTACATACTAGTATGCTGTGGCGTTACTAGAAATTGTAATGGTGGCTGTCAGTTTTTTTATCAGACTTTTAATACTCCTGACCCTGTGCATCTGACGACATATGCTGAGAAAAGTACCCTTGCAGTTGAAAAAGCAAAGTGTTTCATTGTAATAGTTTAAAAGCGTTCGCGCTCAACAAGACAAATGTAAAATACAACTAAAAGACATTGGTCTGTATTACCATCTGGTTTGGGCATCTTACACCAAGACGAGGTCCAGATATCCACGCTCCACTGTGCAGTGTGTTAGGCCATGTAATGGCCTCACGGTTCCATGGTTTCCTCATCACAGGTGCATGCTGGGAAAAGCTTTGTGTGCATCCGCAGGGAGCTGAACGATGTGAAGGCAGAGTTCAGGAAGACAGTCGCAGTTCAAGAATAGATAGATTTAGCTTTTCTATATTATTATCTCTATCCAAGGTACCATGATGTAAAAACAGACAGCCTATATGGAAAATGGGGTACAAATACAATATTCTCGTTCTCGATAACAAAACAAACAACAACAAATAGTACAAACAAACAAATAGTAACAACTCAAAAATCCCCAGCGAGGATGAGACGCGCCGCGGCTCGCTACCAAGACGCAGCGCGCCGCGGCTCTCCAGCTCAAAGGATATCATGTTCTCCTGCTGCAGGTGGCCCAGCAGCTTCTCCAGCGGCGTGTAGCGGCGGAGCGTGGCGGCCGAGCCCACCATCAGCAGCTTGTGCTTCGCCCGGGTCACCGCCACGTTCAGGCGCCGCCAGTCCTTCAGCAGCTCCCCCAGCTGTGGACGGGAGGGCGTTACGACAACGGGAACCCACTTGTAGCCCCGTTTCCCCTGGACACTGTGCCGTGCTTGTCTGCTGCTCAGTAGACGGGATCGTATATAGCGTGCACACACCTGCACACGCACGCGCACGCACACGCACGCACACACCACTTTTTGGTGTTCATTTGGAGATGTATACAACAACGGCAAAAAAAAACAACCCAAAACGTATCCAAACAAAAAATGTTACGTGTTCAAGGGTGCGTTCCTTACGTTCCCCTCGTCCTGGGAGCTTCTGACGAACGAGAGCACGATGACGCTCTTGTCGCGCCCTTGGTACTTGTCCACCGTGTTCACCTCCACGCCGCTGAACGCCGCCGCCTGCAGCAGCGCGGAGATGCTCTTCAGCTGCTGCCTGTAGGGGGCGATGACGCCCACCTCGCCGGCTTTACAACCTGCCTGTAGAAGACAGAACGATACAACCCCGTCAATAGTGCAGTTAACACCTCAGTAAAAATACTAGTTTACAACAGACTGTGAGTGAACGTTCCAAGTTTTCCAACGAGGTTACGACAAACGTGATCGATTTAAGCAACAGTACGCCTGCATGACAGACTGTGCTGCTGTTCATTCAAAAATAGCGTTGACCTCATCTCTGTCGAGGGGCGTAGCCTGCGTGTAAATACCTTTATCAGCAGAGAGAGCAGTGTGTGTATCAGAGCAGCCTCTGTGTGGTTGCTGACGCCCCCTTGCTCCACTGTCTCGTAGGCCGGCACCTACAAACCAAACGTGAACACGTGTCGTTTCTGAGTTACTTAGTTCACAGTTACCAACCAGGCCAGATATAATGCACCCCCTTTGTGAATGACCAATCAGGAGAAAATATTGAACAATGCTGTGGTATCATTTTTAAATAAACAACAGGAAATACCTGGGAAGCGTCAAGAAAGCAAACTGGGTTGCTGGGCAACAGTGCAGCCTGCACCCAAGCCAGATCCTGCGGGGTTGCCTCACAGTGCGAGCTGAGCTCTGATTGGACAGAAACCAGGAAGGGCAGCGAGAGCAGGGCGGACGCCGTTCTCTCAGAGCCACACTCCAGTCGACCGTCGTACATCAGGCAGTTACTGAGAGACATGATCTGCCTGCAGAGACAGAGGAACCCCGAGGGAGTCAGCCTGCCCAGTTCAACAATAGCCACAATATGTAGGGATGCACCGAAATGAAATGGAACGCACAAGTCACTGTTTTATGATGTCAACAACAGTAGCCGTTGTCACATATACACAGCATTGGTGAAAAATAAATCATATAAATCATATGTTAATATATTTTTACATTTTTGTATAATGACATGTCAGTGTACCTTTTTACACCAATATTACAAATTTTGGCAAGTATTGACCCATGTATATCAATGCATCCTTGATACTACTGCTACTACCACTTATAACACTAATACTACTATTACTAGTAAATTTACTATTATTATTATATTATTATTACTATTACTAGAAAATAAATTACCTGTTCATTCTGTATTGAACATTAAGATGGACCACCGCTTCCCTGTGGAATTCAAGACGCTTAAACAAGCTTTCATCCATCCCTGTGGACCTAGAGAGAGAGAGAGAGAGAGAGAGAGA